>BGZK01002327.1:0-63746 GCA_005406025.1 Eumeta japonica | reverse complement strand
CTCTCTAAAACTGAATTAGTAGAATTTTTACTAATTGAAGTAGTAATAGTAGAAACTACATCAAAATTAGTAATTTTAGTTGAATCTACTACAGATTTACTAAGTTTGTAGGCGTTACTTTTCAATTAGTAATTTTCACTAATTGAAAAATAATATGGCCCAACTTCACTACTGAATTAGTAGTTCTGAATTAGTAGTCACTTGACAATTAGTAAAATAATCACTTTTATAATAGTAGAATTATACTTTTTTATTAGTAGAAAATTTACAATTTTAATTTGTAATCATTTCTACTAATTGAAAGAGTGGATAACCACTTATTGCTGGTCGTATACTTTGGACATCTTAAAATAGTAGCTATTGACTATTAATTGGTGGTTTTCCACTAATTCAGTTTTAGAGAGTAGCTTTGTACGGCTCCGCAACTGCGCAATTAGAATGAACTACGTATTTTCTATTGTCCAACGACACGATGTTCATCATGATCCCGATGTCGGTCTTGTTCTTGATCAGGTCACGGCTTTGCTCTCGCTTCCGATTTTGAAATATATAGATCTCGATTCCGGCTCCACGTTAGATCAATTTTGACCGACTTATCCCACTCTTAAGGATTTTTCGATTTTCATGCGGGAACGTTAAATATTTCCGAGAGAAAAGTACTATCAGTGTAGACCAATAGGCATTTTCGCTTCAACTGTCTCGAAGATTATTCTGGACAGACGGACAGATAGACAATATTTTGAAAAAAAGCGTTGGTTGGATAATGGTAACATATAGATACACCCATAGACATAAAAATGTCATTATTTTATTATTATTTATTACATCATTCTCCTTTCCACGGCCGTTGCTTTAATAGGTTTTTAGTTCGATAGGCGGTCATTGCCAACGTCGGTGACTTGTCGTCGCATCTCTGCCGTTAGTCTATGCGAGCGCGCGCGCCACGGCCGGGGGCGCGCGCGGACATCCCTTAAACAGCCATTAATGTCGGGCGACACTCGTATAAATTAATTGGGTTGATCCGACGTCGATGCGGAGTTTCTGTTTATGACGCTATCCACCTACGGCGTCAGACTTCTGCTGGCTGTATGCAAGCTGTGTATCTAAGGCGACCTTTATGAGAGCTAGAACAGTCCATGTGAACACAGAAAGCGGAATATTATGTTAGCGAGATATTGACGAGCATCACGCTTTGATCGGTTAATTATAAGGAAATTGTATAGAGATTTGTTAACATGTTATAACAACGATGCAAGGATTCAGAAATGGATTGAATACACATATCGCATTACAGGAAATATAACAATTATATAGTAAATATTAAACAAGTTGTTAAATAGTCTATGTGCGTAAATCTGTTTTTGTAATAAACAAAACGCAAAAACCAAAAAATAAGTTTTTATTTTTGTGTAATATCTATAAAGATATTATTCAAAATCCTTTCATAAATCGGTATAAAATTCAATGAAACTCACACTTACAATATACAAAGCAGCATTTAGAAGTTTCGTCGTACCTGATGGAAAAAAGAATAAAACCTTATTAATAATCATAATTAGGAGTTCTAGTTGACAACGCTGTTGTCTTGTATAAAAATTGTAATTTAGGCACCATACATAAAGTATAAGTCAAATCAGTTCACGGTTTTAAATATTAGCCATGTTTTTTACTCATTGCGTTTGACCCCTCCGTGCAATTCAGAAGTCAATAAATTTTGCAATACAGTATTAATATTATATAATATTTAATCAAAAAAATAATTAAAAACCTGGAAATTATAAATTATCAATTAAAAAGCCAACCCTATTAGCACTAACGATTTTCGTTTAAGAACTCATTGCCTCTGTATTCCTCTGTAATTAATTCATAATTCATTGCCAACCGAAGATCTAAACTTGTAATAAGTGATCAATTTCGAGTTTAAATCTATCGCTGAGGGTTACGTAACATCGCACAATATATTTGTGTCATGCGTTTAGAAAAAAAAGTATTTTTTCATCATATTGTTCGGAAACCTTAGCACGACCACAACTCATCATATGCCGTTTTTATTATTATAATTTTTTCCATAGACTAAGCACTATATATAATCACTCTTACTTGAAAGTTTTTTGAACAAAATAAAATAAAATCAATCAAGACCAAAAACAAAATAAACTGAAAAAACCGACCAAGTGCGAGTCAGACTTGCACACAAACCGTTCCAAACGAATGTACGATAATGAACGCCATATGCTTTTTGAAAATAGTCAATGGAAAACAAGAACAAAAAGGAAGATTGAACAAAAACGCCGAAAAAAACACATTTCCTTTATGGGGACCCTCTTTTAATTTTAACTTTATTTTATTTTTATGATTTGTTTTTATAGCGACTAAAGTAATATAGACTGTGTGACCATTTCAAGCGTCCACCTATTGCCATTATTAAAATTGAGCAATCAAGACTAAAAAAAAACACGTTTCTTGTATGTGAGCCCCATTTAATCTTAATTTTATTTTATTTACATTGTATTTTGGGATAGCGGGTATAGAATTTATCGGGAAAATTTTTTGCTTAACTATTTTGGTTCATGGGTTAGAGCTCGCTAATTGACGGACAAAAAGCAGAGGTTTAGTAAAGACATTCCGTTGAAACCCTTAGGATGAAATATTCTAAAACGACGTTTATCTCACGGGGACCCCCTTAGTTTCACACTTTTTTATTATTCCTTAGACTATCCACTATATAATAACCAGATAAGTTGTGAATGTTTTAATGGCTACTTATTACAGTTTAAACAATACAGCTCTTCAATAGAAAGACAAAGTAACATTCGGACGAACGGATAGAGAGCCGGGCTTAAGCTTAGTGTAGGCTTTTAATAGGGTTCCGTTGACAACCTTCGGGTGCGGAACCTTAAAAGCTGGCTCTCAAAACGTACAACGAAATCCCCGTAACACCGCTGCATGTACGGGTAAGGGGTGTGCACGTGAGAAATGGCGCGGAAGAGATAACGTGATGTTGAAAAATCGCTGCATCCGACGAAAGCGTTGTTCATCAATAACTATTATGAAAAGCCCCGTGGCGCATGAGCACTGCTATACTCGATATTTCAATACGAAAACATCTCATAAAAGAAGAACTTTAAAAAGCTTTGCTACTACACGCACGCTCCGTAGTTTTAATCGATATGGGTAACATCGGTGGAGTAAAATTATGACCTAGACGTTCAAAAAGGAATTCTTACGGGGAGATTTCAGTGTCTGTGTCTGTCCGTCTGTAACTCTGGGTGTCTGTCCGAGTGACAGCCGAATTTTCTGGCCAACTATCTATTCGAATGTCTGTCGGTCTGTCCGTTCGTTAATCTATTTCTTAGTCTGTGCGACTGTTTATGCGACTGCTCGCCCGACTATCTTATCTGTCTATCCGTCTTTTTGTCCGTCCGTTTGTCCGCCTGTCTGTCCTTTCGTTTGCCCGTTTGTTTAGCAACCTGTCTGTTTTTCTGTCTGTCTATACGTCTATCTGTGTATACATCTGTCTGTCTATCCATTTGGCTTTCCAACTGTCTTTCTATCTCTCTGTCCGTCTGCTTATCTCTCTATCTGTTCGTCACCCGCTTGTCCATCCATCTGTTCATTTGTCTGTCCATCTCTCTGCCGTCCGTCTGTTTGTCCGTATGTTACGGCCAGTTTTCTTGATAGGGTTAGACACATTTTACTATTGATTTGAAATTTAATATAGTTGCAAAAAAAATATACGGAACAAATTTCAGATGTTCAAAGTTTTAATTTAATATCTGGGTAATAAATATTTACTTTTTTTATTACGTGGAAGCAACTTATTTTAAAACTCCAAAAGTTTTTATAGCTCTTAAAGTAAGGTTTTGACTTATACAGGTGATAATTTTATGGCTGCTCGATTTGGACGGTGGTATTTTTTTTGAATTTTAATGTAATAATGGGTGCCACTTAGCATGTTTATGCACTAAACTAATGAAGAAAGTGGATAAGAATGTAGTAACATCACAAATAAATAATATAAATACAATTTATAGAAAAAACCTTATAATATCTACCTTTACGATATAACCTTATAAGTTAAAGAACAATAAATTAATCTAAACTGGGTTAGGTGATGTATTCTCAAACTGCACTTACTGTCTAGAATGAAACTCCCACTCGTAAGGTAGGTAGGTCAACTACTGTAATACTTCAGAATCTTCAGTTCCAAGATATTAATATGCAATTCATGTCGTAAACATTTAAATTCAGGCTTGACGTTAAACGCCTAATTTGATGATTAAAATTAAATGAATTTGTGTCAATCCGTCATGAAATCTTCTTTTATTCCAATTTTTTTTTATAAACAAAATGGATATACAAGAGTCAGCCTAACCTCATAAAGTTACGACCCGTTGCAATAGTTTTTGATAATCACATAGACAATTTCATATTGCGTTAATCCTTGTGATATTCATACATAATTTTAAAATATGACTTAACACACCAGACGAACACTATCGAATATTAATAGTTCATCAAGTTAGAAATTGTTTAATGACAATTGATTGATATTGACAAATGACAAAAGCGATTGGAGTTCATGTCATTTTGACGTGACATAAATTGCATTAAGCGACAAATTCCGATTACAAAATTAAAAATGATCGAACCATGTTCATCGGGAATGTGTGTATGAATACAACGATAAAATATAGCTATTCACATTTTAAGGTCAAAATACCGGTCATCTTTATATAAGAAGTTTTCAAGCTAAAAAGGCTCGTATAAATAATTTGTTGATAAGAGAAATAGCGAATAATCTGTTTTGATGTTTTTCATTCGGTATATCGTCAATTCTGAGGTTAATTTTTCCGAAATGCAATAACCACGCCGCCCAAGCACCGAAACAGTCAACAATTCCACCCCGAGGTTATGCATGTTTCACAACCCCAACGCGCTCAACCCCTTGCGACTCGGTCGCTGTAATATTCACGGGGCTTTAATCATGTTTTGTATTGTTAATAAATAAACAGTTGCGTACACCTGTTAACGAGGTCGCGCCACCTAATTTAAAGGCTGTTTGAATAATGCATTTCGCCGACCGCGCCGAAAGGTGTCTAATTATAAATTGACATTGTTAATTAAATGCGTTCCGAGTAGAATTAACTAATGAAATTTTAATTACAATATTCACATGCAATAACAGCACATAACTTGGTCCGCTAACTGATGTGACGATCCGACATGTTTATTACATCTAAAAAAATACCTTATTACGCTTACCGACATTATTATTATCCTTAAAAACGGATCAATAACGCTGCACAATTTGTTAATTAACATTAAATTCAGTAATTCGATTTGTAACAAAAACTTATGACATGTAAAAAAAATAATAAAAAAAAGTGTGTGTGTGTATTAGTGTACACACGTAAGAAGTGAAACTTCTTTATGACATCATTTTTCGAAAAATGATTTACTATTTACAACTTCACAGAAATTGGTTGAATAAAGCTAAATTAGATAAAGTTTATGCAAAAGGCTTTTATTATCATAGACATGGATACAAATAACTTTATTAAATTTTTTTCGCTAATCACTTAATTGAAATTTTTTTTTCACGTCACTACTGAGTTTCAAATAGAAATGTTCAGAGTTTCATGTAGGGACTTGGTAATGGTATATGTACCTAGAAGGGTGATAGGTAAAATTTTTCAATTAATGCGATGTTATAAAGGGCCATATAGAATTGTAGGAAAATTATCGAACGCTACATATAAAATCGAGTCACTCAATGAAAGAGTGTGAGATATAGTTCATGTATGTTGGTTGAAAAGGTTTCAACTTAGATAATAGGAAAATGTAAATATACAAACTGTAAATAGATCTAGGGTGTTGACAGAAAGTATATGTGACAGATGGCCTTAGTAACAATTATGTTTATGCCACGATGACATTAATAACATTGAATAAATATGGCGCGTAACGGAAAAATGTTACCCAGAAATAAAGATGGCGCGTAACAGATAAAGATGGCGCTTAACAGAAAAACGTTACATTGCTATAAAATTAAAATATCTCCCATACGCCGATAAAGAAGTTTCACTTCAAAAATCGATGCAACAGCGACAGTCTAATAACTATCATTCCTGGCTGTGATGTAGAATAAACATGGTTTTCATCTATAGAAATGCAATAGTGTTATTGAGACCCACATACGCACATATATGCTGATAGGAATATTAATTTTATGATTTATTTTGAATGCGGAAAGTTTTGCCAAAACAAAAAATAACGGGCAAAAATAGGATCGTTTATCTAAAAATAGAAAGTCTTAAAAAAGTACAATGCTAGGCTATGAGGATGAACTATTTATAAATATTCTTCACGTGCGTGCAATTCGCTTATTTTTACCAAACTTAATGTACATACGGGACAGTATATACGGTTTAGGAAATCATTCATTTTCATAACTGACACGTAAAAACATAGCAACGTTGCTTTGTCAAGTCGTATTTGGTTTTAACCATTTAATCTTTTTCATATTGCTTAAGTGTTTTTATTTATGTTAATAAATTTCGGTAAGGAAGGGTAAAATGCATGATTTTCAGTTGTACAAATTTTAATTTGGTAAACCGCGTGCGGAAGAGAATAGGAATATCGTTTAAAGGAGAATCGCATTCAAATTTATCATTTTTGTAGAAATTTTCAGAAGATAATTACATACAGTCTTTTTTATCGAAAACCAGTGACGTGGACAATCTAGCCTGTGGCATTGCGTTTCGTACATTTGGCTTTGAAGCTCTATCACTGAAGACCATAGACCACCGGTCTTCGCGATTCGAGTGAACTCGGACTGGACAACGACACTCGGTAGGGTTGGCCCATACAAGTGATCATGCCTGAAAATGTAGCTCGCGTCGAAAAAGCCATAGGAGAAGGGACATTTATACAGCGCGTAGCTGTAAATCGCAGACTAAACTCTAGACTCCATTCCTTGCTCCAACATCACAACAGCGCACCAGTTCAGTGATATACCTTTATACCGTGCTCTATCACAAAATCATCCTATAGCTTTGACATCGTTCTTTATGACTGTTTTACATCCTTAGATGAAAATGCGTATGAATGGTTATAAGTTCTCATTAATGGAGCAATCAATCAGTAAAACTCGACCGAATACTTAAAAAATGTGGAAGGACTGAATTAATGACCGATTTCAGCGTATTATATATGTTTATTACAAAGAAAATTAATGAGAAAAAATGTTATGCAATGTGATCACAGAACAAGTCTTATTAAACGCCCTTTGAAATAAATAGATTTAGTGAAAAAAAAAGTCCAAACGCACAAATACAGCTTTAAAAAATTGTAATGTAAAATGATTTCTTACAAATAAATTATTACTGAAAACGAGTAAGACCAAGTTTGTAAAACGTTCATTATTTAGTGTTATATTTGTGGACATGTAAGAATGAATAAAAAAAAAATACACTAACTCTTTGTGTTGTTTTTAGGTATCACCTCAAATTCTAAATTTCAGTAAGGTCGATACACATTTCGATTGTATGAAAAACTTAATTCTACGTTTTGTTCGCTTAAGAAATGAGGCTTTAAGCAAATATTTAAACGTGCTGGTTAATGCAATTTATTTACTTTCACAGTGCAATCATTGCATTTTACTGTGAGCTAGCGCTGCTGACATAAAAGTTACCTCTACAGCTTAGAAAAATGCAGTTCGTGCTATTTGTAATATGTTTGAAAATTTATCTTTATTTGTCTTAGACACAACTTTAAAGATGTTGCCATTCGACTCTAGAATTGCAGTGCACTGATGATAATATTAAGATATGTGTATAAAGAAATATTCAATTATTGAAGAGAAACTTCTTAGGTGGCGAATCGATAACTGCACGAGTGAAATTTCAAAGATGCGTCACATCTAGGCACATTTCGGTACACGAGAGAGAACAAAAACATAACGTAAGGAGAAGGAAAAAGAGAGCTATATATTCCGTTGCGACAAGGATACAAAGCTGTAAAAGAAAATATTATGCAAGCGCGCCTTGTAGATGTGCGTGTCAGTCATTATGTAGAAAAAGCTGAGGTACTACGCGCTGTATCATTATTATTTATCATTTTTTTTGTGATTATTTACATTTTTACGTTTGTGTCTTATGATGGTTTGATTATATCCGTAAAGATTTATTATTTAAATATATTCGAATTATCAAAATTTTATCAAGAGCAACGTCTCAAAGTTTAAGAAGTTCATTTCTTTCAGTGTACGGTGCTGCACGCGCAACTTGTTTACTTATGAGAAATAGTGATACATTCATTACATTAACATAAGCGATAAAATTAACTAAAAAGGGAAAGGTACCTTTGAATCATAGTTTATGTATCAATACATCTATGATACTGATATTACCACTGAAACAAGTGAAAATGTTTATGGAAAATAAAACATAGAAACAAGGTCAGTATTTCGTTTGGGAATAATTGAAGGACGTTACGTTAACAGCATGACGTTAACTCGGACATCTCTTTGTACTAAACCTACCACAAAAATTTACTGTTCTGTTCAAACAAGTTTATGCTTGCTGTAAAATCGACGTATTTTCAAGCTTAAAAAACAAAACTGTGTTCTAAAACTAAAAAGAACCTGTTACCATATAGATCGACTTTTCTTTCTACTCTTTAATAAATACTTGATCTTTATAAAACCCATAAGAAAATTATAAACATACAAAAAAAATCTCAAAAACTGGCACCAAGGTCTTCTTTTCCGACGCAGCCCTTAAATCCGTCGTTGGATATAGTGGTATATCAGCACGGATAGTACCTACTACAGTCCCTAATGGGTTGTAACAAACAATTATACAGCCTTTTCTAAGAAAGTTGCCGACCCACACGAGTTAGTTTGACGCACGGCCTGGGGAAGCTGATTCATGGTTATGGCGATAATTCTTGGAAATTGTTTTTTGTAAGGCTGCGAGACGTAACGTTTTCGGATGTAGAAAGTAGAAATTTATATAGAAAACCTTTTTAGCCGAATTCGTGTCTGAAACAATGACGAAATCAAAATGAGACTGTCTATCATGATATGTGGCTCCGACGTTGGTGATATTCATTTTGCGTGTATAAAATTGCCTCATTCAAATAAGAAATTGTGTAATGTTAAAAGTATTTATGTGAGTTTAAATCTATCGTTGACAAACGCCGTATGGATACTTCATCATATTGTAAAAACAAAATTTTGTTCTGTAAGAAAAAAAATACCACTGTAAATATCTAAATGAAAATCTAGACATATCAAAAGATACAAACCATCAGAAAGTGTAATTCATTTTAATAAATAATACACAATGATCAAATAAAGTAACATGATGTGGACCCAAAATTTTTGAAGAATATATAAAATAGAAAACATTATTTCTAAAATATAACAAACAAATTTGCGTTATAACTGCTTCAAATGATATCTACTCTACTAGACATTTCGAAAAAAGTTACATTCAATAACAAGTATCTAATATTCACTACTTAAGATGTAAAATTGGCAACTTAACAGAAATTCTATTCGTACATCAAACTCAATTCCGAATACGAAGCATTTAAACGCTAAGTTGGGCTAAAACTGTGTAGCGTTGCGAGCACTAAGTGCGGTCTAAGCAGTACCTATTTCATTTGCTGTCGTTCGCCTGTAGTTGTAGTGGCACTTAATTTCGGCTCTAAACTAGACTAAAGTGAGGGTTTTGACCAAATTGATTAAATAATTGATAAATACCTAACACGACGTATTATTAAACTCATTACCTGGTTGCAATGGACAATCACGATGAGTTAGAACAAAGTATTCCTACAAACTTTATCACTAATGAAAACGATACTAAAAATTTTGTAATAATTAAAAGTTACGTTATGAGTTTATTTAATACGTACTTCATTTTTGTAAAATAAGGTTCGTAAACAGAAATACATTTAGGGCCTCTTCCACCATTTCCTAAACCGACATAAAAAAAAAGTTTAACAAAAAGTCACTTAAAATAGAATTTGCGTTTCACGTCCTCCTTTTAACGGTCGTTCGGACTAAAACCTGTAAAAAGGAAGACATGGAACACGAATTTTATTTTTAACGCGACAAAGTCACTTTTTGTGAAAGGCTAATTTAAGAGATGATGTAAGAGACTATCAGCAATGTAATAAGTTATGATTTTCTATGTAAAAATCAGTCATAATAGATTACGTCATTACAAAGTCGTTATGTCGGGTTCGCGCAATGACCTGACTGCCGTGGCAGTGCCACAACGAATTAGAAGACACGAAGTTCGAACCTTGACCAAGGGCAGATTGACCGATGAATTCGAAACTTAAATCGAACCAAACCACTCGTTCTGTGCCTCGGAGAGCACAAGCAGCCCTCGACCGGCACTAGGGAAGAGTGAAGGTCTCAAGATACAGGTTCCTCATTTTAAAGTAAACAACCCTTGTGTTATTTACTTCATAAGAAGTCACTTGAGAATATAAACATATTTTTTTAAACATATTTATTATATGTATAGTACTTAAGTGCATTCAGAGATAAAAAAAAAAAACTTAAGGTATCTGATAGTAGAAATCTTCAATTGGTCACGCATATGCGTGAAATGTATGTATAGAAGCTATTTATAAGAGCTTACTAGACAGAATTTTAAAAAAGGTGTCTCTTAAGGTAATACCAGGTCGTAATGATAAAAAAAAATGTGGAATCTTTCGATACCTGAACCCTTACAATTTTCAGTTTCAAAGTGACATCGATAATAATTTAATAGGCCCAAAACCCTTTCATCGCAAGGGACCTAAGTAATCCAGTTTGTTTTGCAATATCTTTTCTGATGGTTTCTAATCACAACTCTTTTCATTTCTGTTTTTCTTTTTAGTTCTCTCTGTTTTTTAGGTAAATTGCGCAAAACAATTCAACTACTATTTAAATATTATATTTTCACTCCAGAAATTTACAATGACTTGATTTGTATTTCGGATTTAGATTACCATTTAAATGCTAATATTTTTTAAGTTTGTATAAATTCATGGCGACGTTCCCGACGAGGGTCAGCCAGGACGGTGCACTCGTTGCACTTGCATCCACGTTTCTCACCCAACTTCACGATTTGGCAAGCCTGTCGCTATTTACAGGTTTCGCTCGGCAAATACGTAGTGAGTTTTCACTCAGCCGCTAATTACGAGATTCCACGCGATGTCTTCTTTCATTGCTGTTGGCGGACGGTGTTATTGAATAATAATTGTATTTAAGAAATGAATGAAAATGAGGTTAGTAGCGACCGTACGGTCTTCAGAATGAGACTAGAACATCTTACCACCGATTGACCACTGCTAAGAAATATACATCAAAGTGTTTTTTTTCATCTAAAAAAATATGTTGCAAATAGATTAAGAAAAATAAAATAGTTCAAAACGTACAAACACAGTCGATAAAAGCCAAACGGTGGAATATATATAAAAATTAAACGTGTGGCACTTGGGGACGGCCGCGGTAAAGCTATTGCATAGCAACCGAAAACCGATTTCAAAGGAATTTTTCTAAAAAAACCTCTATAATTTTAGGGGCTTTGTGTGGACCTGAGCGCAGTAATGGAAACCATCCCACGATGAATCCACGGCCGTGTGTTGTTACGGAGACCCATCGTTTGCGAGGAAGCGGATATATGCATACAAACAGACAAGCTCATACACTTTTTTTGTCTAATATAATGTTTCATATTATTGTCTAATATTAGTCAGTATAATAATATCTGCACATTACGCAATAGCTGTTTCCAAAATAAATGAATACAAAATATTGTTACCATGACGAACTAAGCTAACATTAAAAAGAGGTAAAAATTCTTTGTTTCTTTATATAAATGGTAATCTTTGGAACTACTGTACTCAATCTGAAGATTCAATCAATAACAGAAAACTGTACCATCTTCAAGCTGTAGATATTTTTTTTTTGTGGCATCTAGTTCCACCATAATCCATTTAATAGTGTCAGCGTTCAATGCTACCAAAACATGCATCTTCAAATGCGTGCTTTCACGTTTGTGATAGTAGTGTGATGTTGTACATATTTATAGTTTTGGTGCTGCAAGGCTATAGATATATCTATAAACATATATTTACCTATATACAGACACTGTAGTAATTATCGCACCCACGTGAGCGAACTACGTAACCACAAGAGCGACAATAATTAACAATTGTACTAGATCGGTATCCGAATGAAAAGCGTGACTAGGGTTGGCTTTGAGAACGAAACCTAAACGGGAAGAACTAGTGAAATTTGACTTGGAATCGAGGACAAAATCGGCAACACGATTGCCTATATAAGAGATAAAGAAATTCAATTTATTTTGGACCTACGGGTCAGAGCTATTTAATATCACTGTTTCATCGTTTATACGAAGGAAGGCAGCAGCATCATCTCATCTTTCTAGAATCTTTCACCTCAAAAGCAGTCAACGGCACGCCTGCAGCGTCACCAATTTAAATAAACGTCCGCCGTTAAATTCGCAATAAAAACCGTTCGAACGATAAAACGAATTAAATATCCGGACGGTGTCTCATTAAATGTCGTTCACGTATTTTTTATCGCCCGGTAGGCGGGGGGGTGTCCCGATTTTATTGCGCGCCTCACCTGCCGGCGGTACAAGCTTTCAGACGAATATTTCGCGAACTCGTACGAACCCGTAGGGTGAGCACGCTTCGGCGTATCGCGGGAATGTAATTATTATGAATACAATAGATTGATGCAATTATTTAATAATATTATAGAATGTAATAAAAACATTTTAATTGTATACAAAATGCGCTTGCAGCGCCATACACGTGATAGAAGTGAAACTTCTTAAACTAGGAATGGTGGTTATTGATAATATTTTAAGTATGTTTACATAGTGACATTTAACGAATATAATCAAATCAAGAAGAGAAATGCAAACGCTAATAATCACAAAAGTCTACAATAAATATTAATTACACATTGCTTGGTATCTCAGCTGTTCATGTATGGCCTCCGATGCGTATATCTACAATGCGTGCATGCACGTTAGTATTTTATTCTACCGGTTAGTATTGTTGTGTATACATTGTTGCTTTTTGCTCCACTCCCGTAGCAACGAATGTATAGCTCTTTTCTCCCTCTCTCTATATTATAATTTTTTCTCTCTCATGTGAGTAAATGTGCCTAGAGCGTTCTTAATTCCCGTTCAAGCATCGACTGTCGAAACGCCGCCTAAGAAGTTTCACACTGAAAATATTTTATTGTTTTATAAAATATAAAAAGCAATTTGTTGTTGATATCTGTTGTTTTATAGCTGAAAATAAATCTTCATGTTGTTTGTGAAAAAAGCGGTCAAGTATGTATTAGATGAACAATATTATAGGAGAATGTTTCGGTAGCTTAAGTTCATTCCCATTGTTTTCATCTATAAGGTATAAAATGACGTGTTAAAAACTACATCGCCTTGACACTTTCCTGCAGGTTTACATTCTAATGAACGAAGTTATTACGTATCAGTTCTATGCACAATAACGTATAAATTATTTTAGTTATTATAATTATCATTTTTATTGCAATTGCAGTTATAAAACTCCATATATCACATATACTATTAATATAGAGGTATTAGCTAGACTATAAAGAATTTACTTATTTGTGGAGAATTTAAAAAAATCTAATTTAAAAAAACATTGGCAAAAAAATATATTTGTTTCCTTTACATTTTATTTATAAGCTCAATACCTTTTCTCTAGAAGGGTAAGCAGAAATAAAAAATACAAAAATGACACTATCTTTAAGCACTTCTCTTGTGTCACTGGTATTCATCAAATATTTCATGCAAGCTCATTGATTTCGGTCGGCGGTCCCAAAGAGCTGGTGCAGTGGGCTCGCCACTATACCCTTTGCATCCCTCAGGATCTCTCATGAAACCCACTAATATTCAGCAGTTTTTTCCATTTTCATTCGCTTTATTACTTTCATAATTTCTTACTATCACTGACATAATGACTTAATTACCCAAGAGCATGTTTTATTCTGTCTCAATTTATAAATCTTAATATAATAGAGCTATTTCACCTTCATCAAGAAAATTGAAGAAAGTGTATTACTTATTCCCTTTTCGATGGTATTGGTCATTGAAAACTGAATACGTACCAGCTTAACTATCCGGGTGCCAAAAAGAAGCAAAAACTCATATGTGTGCTTTATCAATTTATTAAATGACATTTAGTACATAAGTACATTACCATATATCATAATTTTATTTTTTTTAGATTTTTTTTCATAGAATTTGTTATGTGCATTTAACATTTAATGGTTTAACAACAAAAAAAGATTCGGTGATGATAGAGTTACTTATTAGGTGACGTAATCAGCCCGGGTGGCACGGACATTTCCGATGAGCAGTATGTGCATGTAACATTTTTCCGAGTACAGAGTCAATAAAAAGCAAAGAAGTGATAACTGAACCCAAAATACTGACTAGAGAAGTAGAAAAAGCTATATGTAGGCAGAAGATGAAAGAAGCTCCAGATTCAGACAAAGTGACAAACAAAGTTCTTAAAATTACCTTTGAGAAACTACTGCAATACTCACTTCATTATTAAATGTGATAGTAACAACTGGTCTAATTCCTACATAATGAAGAACATCAAACAGTATTCTTATATTTTAAAAAAGTTAAAAGGAAGATACAGGGAACTACAGACCTACAAGTCTGATATCAAATATCTGTAAGGTGTTTTCCATAGTTCTCCTGGAAATAATAATAAAAAAGTTAGATGAAAACCAACCACGGCAGCAAGCTGACTTTACACAAAAATACTTCACTCTGGATCACATACGCACAGTAAAACAAATAGAAAAATATAATGAATATAACAAGAAACTCTATATGGAATTCATCAATTATTCCAAAGCTTTCGACAACAGCGTAAGGCACACAGGCATATGGGCCGGCCTAGAACAGCAGAGGATACTTTTAAGTTACCTGAATATTATAAAGACCATCTACTTGAATGGCGAAGAGAGGATTTAACTAGAAACAATGGGAAAAACTTCGAAATAAAGACGGGAGTAAGACAGGGAGATTTTCTTTCACCAAAATCGTTCGCTGCTCTAGAAAGTATCTTCTACAAACTAGATTGGAAAGAAAACACTCTCAACATGCAAGATGTAAAACTGAACGACCTAAGCTTTACAGACAATAGTGTCATTTTCGAGGAAAACCCGATGCATCTAAAGAAAATGATAGAATCTCTAAACGACAGAAATATGAAAGTGGGTCTATGTTTGAACAAAGACAAAACAAAAGTGCTTACAAACTCTGAACCAGTAACTATAAAAATTGACAACCATCTACTCGAGTACGTGCAAGATTACATCTATCAGGGACAGATAATGTTTTACAAAGATCAAACCAAAAATGGAATTGAGCAAAGAATAAGAAACGGATGGAAAAAATACTGCTCTTTGGAAGAAGTCATGAAATCCAAGGAGTTAAGTCTACAAACAAAAAGGAAAGTCTTCACCACATGTATACTTCCACTCATCACTTATGTATGCAAAACCTGGGCACTCATCAAACGAAGACGACCTAAAATGTATGTCTGGACATTATTGGAGAAGGGTAGCACGTGACAGGTCCCAATGAAAAACGTTAGAGGAGGCCTACGCTACGAGGCAAACTGAGCGTTGGGACATATAATAAACAAGAACATATCTAATATTCATACTCAACTGAGAAGTTCAGAATAAAAAGGCTTCTTTTTTGTTATTATTAGTATATGCATGTAACAGTAGTAAGGAATAACATATTGTTTCAGTACTTGTTCTTTATTTGTATATAAGGAAACAGAAATAGGTTAGGATAGAAAAGAGTAAATACGATAGGTTATTAAGAAAATATATCGGTATAAGATAAATAATAAAAACTAGATTATTTATAAATGATAAGAAAAGATAATGAAAAGAAAACAATATAAGGAAAAAAGTATAAAAGCAAATAAAAGACATAAAAACAAAACAATTAAAAAAGAAAAAAGGATAAAAATGTATAAAAAGAAACAATTATTTAATTTTTAAATAAATATAGAGAATTACGGTAATGTAGTCTGTATCATTAAAATTATAAATATTTTTATTTTGTTCTCAATAAAAGTAAAAAAAATGAATTGGGAACTTAGCATAAAATCTATCAAAATGACCTCAAGCAATAAAAAGATGTTTGTAAAATTGGTTGCATTGACTGTTACGTATAGAAAACGTTGAACGATTGAATATTAAGAGTAATCAAACCATATAACGGCCATTTGCATTTTTGTGCTTTCCATTGTAATTTAATTTTAACTGCAAAATTTTTTTTGTTAAAACTGTTACTTTTCGTAAAGTAACACGAGCTAATAATTATGCTCCCTTTCAATGCTTCCTATTCTGCGTGTGAATAATAAAAGATATAAATAATAAATAAAAATGATCGTAAATTAATTTTATCTGTGTTATCTTTTATATAGGATCTGCTTGACGATTAAAAATCAAAAATCTTCTGGTGAATATATCGACACCGGAACCTGTTCATTAAGTAAATACCTATAAGGTACAGAGCGTGCCAGTCGGATCTATGTTATTATTCTGACTTGTTTCAAGTCACTTATGCAGCCACATTTGTAAAAAAAACTTGTAGTTTGCATTCTCGATAATTAAGCACACATTCTACAAATGTAATTATTGATGAATAGACGTTTATTGACTGTTTATCTATTAGTATAAATATAAATAATCCGTAATGGTAATAAATCAATCGCTGATCGATCAAAAAGGAACTTGTCCTCAAAGGATCGCACTGACGGTCGCCCTACTCGAAACATTTAAATGTGTTCGCATTTGAGTGCTGTCTGCATGTAATTTTAACGTCTCATACATGGGTATAAAATTACAGGCGGCACTTGCTTCTACGTGAACATTCGGGAGGATTGTTCCATTTCGTCTTCAGGATCGTATGAAACGAGCGCAATGCGTGTACTTTGCATAATCCTGTGCGGTATTGCAGGCGATTAGTTTTCATGAGCTTTGAATTAATTTTAATTCCAATTTATAATTATTTGTGATTCAATAATAAATAACATTTTCTAGCCTATTTATCTTGCTTCTTGTAACATGATTACATTGTAGTGGCTGTTGGGGTAAACTATGTAAAATGAAATCATGATTACAACTCGTGCTTTGTAGAAGTACGCTACAAGTCTTAGGTATAAGCATTACATTAATAATACTTCGTCACGTCATGTTTCGTGTTTAAGTTATGGTACCTATATTAAAAAAAATTATAATAATTCGTATTATAATTATTGGTTGTATACGTATGTAATTATATACGTTATATGTATTATATACGTATGTAACTTATTGGGGATCGACGACGGTTTTTCCCGTTCACAAGTCGTAATTCCATTCTCACCAAATTATTAAAGTGTCTCACAAATAAACTCACTTTTAAATTTTTAATTTGTTTATGAAACAATCATATCAAAATTAAACCTTTATATTTAAAGTACAGGGCATCGTATACTATGACCTTAACCCAACGTTCAACGAGCTCTCTAAGACTTTGATAAAATCATTCCTGGCCTGATGCTTTGCAAAGAATTGCTCATTGAATTTTCAGCGTTTCCCTTCGATTCAATTTTTTTCCAAGGAAATATTTCGCCATCGTTAAATAGTAATCTGATGGTGCAAGGTCCGGACTAAATGCTAAATATGGTAGGTGATGAATACTACCAAATTCCTTATCCTTATCCAGGTTAACTTTGGCAGTATGTGGTTTAGTGTTGTCATGTTCTAAGAGAAACCGTTTTTGTTTTACTAAGCCAGGATATTTCTGCAGCAATACTTCATACGTTCCTGACAACTGTTCAATACATATCTCGGCAATGATAGTTCGACCATTTGGAATCATTTTGAAGTAATTCCAGAAGAAACCTTCATAATTCCACCAAACAGATAACAAGACTTTCGGCTCCAATCGACCTGTCCTTACGACGGGTTCAAGTTATTTATCATTTGTCTTTACCCTGTCTATATTTGCATCGTTTAAATAAAAATCCATTTTTAATTACACGTAACGATGCGTTCAAGAAAACGATCATCTTTCGATAGGACAAGTAATGTTTCGCTGAATCTTGTTTAATTTGTGTGGCGCTATTCACCCAACCAACCCAATGATTTTAAGTGGCGATGTGCCCACCATACATACGAGACATGTAAATGTTCGTGCTTGATTGGATTTCTACTGCTTCCTTTGTAGCCTCAATCTCCCCTATAGGTGGGCGACCACAGCGCGAATGATGTACCAGCGTCAAATTTCCACCATTGCAATGATTAAACCAACGTTGTGCTGTTCATTCATTGACTGTATTTTCTTCTTTTGTGTCACATATTTTGCTTGGTGACGCTGCAGCTTCAAACTTTTATTTTCGATAATGTCTTAACAATACACAAATTGAACTAACGCAGACACTCCATTAATAGAAAGTAAAACCTTTGTAACATACATAGAAGTAGACACTAGTTGTAACAAGTTATGAGATGTAGAAAAAGAAGCGTGTGAATTTTAATAATGGAAACCGACAGTACTTACGGACGCCCTCAGTATTTCATTTCTTTACTGTTCATATTTACTTATACCAAAAATTAATCTATTATTCATATTACATTACTTTAAAAAACAAGTATTAATTCACTTGTTTTATTGTATATGATACAAAATCATTCAACCATGAATTCATATTTTGTTGTAAAAATGATGCGGGCATTCAAGTATAGACTGAGAACTCGACGATTTACGCGACTGAGACCGCGTCACCCTCGTACTGCTGGCTTTGAAACTTCGAAACGTTTTTTATACTGCACTCTATTGAAGATAACTCCCATACACTTCTATTTCACGAGCCCTGACTTTGTTATTGCCCCAATCACAACGAGCGGTGTATAATGCTGATAACATTAAATAACGTTTTCGATGAAAATTCAAATTTTTCAGTCTTCAATACCGTTTTCAAAATTCTCGCCGCAACAACGGAGGTGTTCCGACTCCTAAAACGACGCGGGCTTAATGGCCACTACATAAATAAAATACGACATTTACGTGACCGAAAAACCCCTTAACTACGGAACCGCGTAACAAGCCGCCCCGTGCGTAATATCAGTACGCCGGAGCACCGTCATTTATATTCACATTTCTCACACCTGCGCCGCGACGCGCCGAGGTATACGCGCCTACATTAATTATGAGATTAGCGGACCCGCCGGACAATGGCTGGCCCCGGCGAGTGCGCCCCGGAGAGGTTTAAGCGAGAGGGAGTCATACGATAAATGTTAATTCTTTTTATGCGGTGATGCGAGCTTTTTCTACAGCCACTATGTTGACACTTCCTGAATGCATAGAAAAGCTTTTTTTTTCAAGTGATCCATCGCCACAAAGGCAGTGGAATTAAGTGCAAGCCAATCGTGGCGCTAACGATAGGCGACGAGGAGGACATCACGGTAGTTATGATCGGTAACAATACGACATAGTCCGGTTGTCCATACCTAGGTACCTATCAAGGTTTTGAAATGTTTTTTTTGCTTCTTATTCCGATTTCACCACACCTAAAATAATAACGCATTATCTAAACTTTTATATATACAGATAACGCGTTGTGTAAACGCGTTACATTAGTAATGATTAAAAAGTTCATTTACAAAAAAATAAAATATCGAAATTAATTATTATTTAATATAGCTTATATTGTTTTGTCGGATTATTGTCACCTCAATGTAGAGACATTATGCTCTTTCGAGATTTTTTTCCAAATAGTGAGGCATGTACCAGATTTCCACGACACGTCAGTGAATACTTGATGTATTTTCACGGAGAAATCGGTAAGTTTGAAATTTATTGTTCGACTGGCCCTTGAATAGGATTTCAATCAGGAGTTTGGGACCCTGTTAGTGTTTGCTTGTCGTGACAGGATAGATGGTTCCGAAGGAAACTAGGTGGTAGCCACATTATTTTACGTGGCACACCGCTGCCTGTCCAGGCAGGCCGGTTCTTCCTCTCTCCAAGCGCATCGGAAATCAGAGGCGATTTATTAGAAAAATATTTTTTATATAGTTTCTCTGACAAGGAAATAGTACCAATACATAAAATTACACAGAAATAATTCTGTGTAGATTAAAAAAGCAGTGCAAACGTGCAACTGAAAAATAAAAGCAGACATAATAATAGAAAACAACATTAAAAGTTGTCATGAGTACCTGGTATCTGAGAACGTATTGCCGGGGCTACGTCGGACTTTTACCTATTAAAATCACCATAACCTTGTTTTTCTTGTCTATCGCCAGAGCCATGGTTACACTATATAACCCATATATAGAAACGCCACATATATACGGCGCTTCAGACGCGCCTTACTTTAGTGAAAATAAATAAGGGGTCAAGCACTGAATAAGCTATTTAAGCATGCCGCGATCTTATTTCGTGACGGTTGACAGCATTTGGTTTTGGCGGCAGATAGCCGCCATCATAACGACCTTTAAGACGGAGTGTTGCCCCACCCACACGGGGCAATATAGCCCAGGGTGGTGGGTTCGAGAGATTCATCACCAGATCACGAGCCCCAGGTGACGCGGCGTGTGTTGTCGCATGCTCCTTCTAGGAATATTAAGGCGATTCTTGATTGCACAGAAAAGCGTTGGAATGTGTATTAGCGACATCTATTAAAGATGACAGTCATTACCTAGCATTGCCACCATTAGGTAAAATACGTTGTCAAGAAATACGTCGTATTATACAAAATGCATCTAAGCGACTTGTGTGGGAAATGCCGGCTCGTCATAAACTCCGACGTTAAATTGTGTGGTTTTATATTTTTTTACTTAAAATTGAAACTATTTTTAGTTATACTTTTATCATTTTTCTTGTCATTTTGATTTTTTAATATGACCGTCGTTGTTTAATATAGACGTAATTAATTGAAATTTGATAGGTTAAATTTATATTAAAGAAAAAATTGTTTTTAAGAAAACAAGACGAAAACAAAACTTTTTAACCTTAAAATATTGATAATAAGAATCATAATAAATAAAACAAAAATAAAACAATTAAAATAACGACGAAAACCAAGCTGATAAGAAAAAAATCTCAGCAAAACTACACTAAATGATGTATTATTTCTAAATTAGAGACAACTGTGATAGCATAAGAAAATAGACCCTTTCATAAACGCATTAAATATTTTAAAGTAAGAGTTTATAACCTTATCCTCATTTTGTACACCACCCACGTTGCAAGTCATTGCACTAAGGACAATACACGGCGCACGCTTTGGAATAAGGGTGGTTATAACGACATATGACATTAAAAATAAAAAAAATACATAGAGACAAACATTAATTCTCATTCTTTTTTTGAAGTCGGTCAAAATATGTTTGACTCCACAAAAACGTAAAGTTCAATTCTTGAATTTGATTTATCTATTTTCAAAAATAAGGAGTAGGAAAAGAAATTGAAATCAAACAGTTAATTATGGTTTCCTATGCAATAAATTTACGTAACAGTGTATTTTAATTAATATTTATCTTTTGTTATTTTAATTATTATGATTTTTGTCGCGATCATTCTAAATATAAAAAACTTTCACGTTCACCTTGCTTTGTTAAAAACATAACTTTTATATCATCGTTTTCCATTATAACAACTGCTTTATTTTGCGCTCACATATTTGCATTGTTTTCTTTAAAGTTTACACAAAAATATTATTTTTTATACCATTTCCATAACACAGAAACTTTGTCAATAATACTTTCGTAACAAAACGTAGCACGATTCATGCTGCATTAAGCTGTCCACGGATCGGTGCTGCCCGTTTTAGCTGTGCGTGTGTATATCGGACATTATGTTATTGTTGTGACAAGCGGGCTATATTGGACGGTTTTAGCTCTGATAAATTATTTCAAGTTGCAGTGGTCAAGTTATTGTTCCGGATTTTGGCCGAACTTGTAACTTTTCAAAATAGCAATTTGAGCATATCTAATACCGATTAGGTTCGTTAGTGAGTATAACGAAATTCTGAATAAAATAATTCATATTTATTTTCATTAAATTTATTCAATTCCGATGTAATTAATAACATTATATATATTAAAGATACTTTTTACGGTTTTAAAAAGTTTATGAAAATTGTTTTCAGTAAGTCAAGACGTAAACTTCCTTCTCCTGGTATTAATAACAAAGTCGAACAAGATATAAACCACAACAATATAACTTTATTGTTTCGTTTATGAAACTCAAGGGTAACTGTTATAAGACACTTTTGGAATTAATTGAATAAAGGGTTCGCTCATTATAAAAGCGATAACATCCGACAAGAATTAAAATCAGTTTAGCAATGGCAGTGGTCTCTAGTGATGGTTTTGGAAACTTTTCAACAAATTAAGATCTATATATAATAATATTTTGCTTTACATTAAGTTACAATTCAATTCATTTACATTATACAATTTATTAATCTAAAAAAATAATTATAATAAACTTTGTTGACGTTCAAAATGAATTAAGTCTTCGAGATAGATACCATGAAGTTCGTACGGTTTGTGTCTCATAATAAATTGGGCATTCTTCTTTACGGCAAATAAGGGATGTTCCGGTTTTTGACGTGACAACGTCTTATAAATTGGTTTGCCGGGTGACACTTCAAGAAACTGCGTTACGCTCCGCTCACGTTATGCGCTCACAATGAGAGCGAGTGAGAGGCGCGTCCCTTCCACTCGGGCATGGTTAGCCCGCCTAAAGCGGAGAGACAGACATAAAAGTGAAAGGCACGCGTCCCTTCCACTCAGATAGGAACAAGTTAAGTTGTAGTAAACGCTGTTTCATTGTACGCAAATGTATTGCAAGTTATTGTATGTATATTTGTATATAAATACGTATGTACGTGTAAAGGTAAAAATAAAATTTTGTTAATATGAAATTCAGTGCGAGATTCTTTGTATAAATTAATGTTTTAAATATAATTCTTTGTATAAATAAATGTTTTAAATTGTTACTATTATTTCATCCTTCTTCCTACTATACGAATGAATATTCACATTAAAATGATTTTACCACTCAAAGTCGTTGTCACGTAAAACTTTCGCCCGTATACCGACTTTACAGGCAACCAATTTTTTTTGAAATAAATCTATGGAAATAAAATTCAAAATTTTATTTCGTAACATATTTTGTTTACGATCATATTGAGTTCATCACTTAATATTGCGCTGCCTCTGTTGTGAGCATTTATAATGTGTGTCAAGTCCATAGAAAATATATAAAAGAACATGAGAAGATTCTATTATTATATATCAAATTCCCCATGTATACATATAGCCTTTGAATACACGGCAATGTATTTATTTGTGGAGACATATTCTTCCATTAAAAGCCGATACTCTCTGAAACAGTACAAGTGTGCAAATCAAACGCACTTTTATAGAAATAAATATTTAAAACAAAAAAAGATATCCATATCATAATTAAAAAAAATAAAATAAAAATAGGTACCAAAAGGATCCAAAAACGTCGAAAGTGTTTAATAACTTTGAAACGTAAATTTTGGAAATTTTAATCCACTAAATATCGGGCTGTCGGTATCGACATTAAATTATTGCATGCGGCTGCTATACATTTCGATCTACATTCATCCAGAACGCAATGCCTTATAATTGTGACATAGCTCTTTCGTGGATTATTTGACGATTGATGATTTTTCTCACCTCGAAAGTCACACGAGCGTCTGAAGACTGTACATTCGGCGAGATTCGTAAATGCTTTTCGGATTTATTCGCGTCGATACCGAATATGTTTTCGTACAGATTTGTCTGTACCCCAAGAGACGGCTTCTAAACGTTTCTGGGATGTGGGAAGTTGTGAGGAAATTGAAAATGTTTTCTTTCCGGCAAACATTTCGTCGTGTGAAAATTCCCTGAGACGGGTTAGACATCTGCTCGGGGGAGCGAAGATTTTGCTGTTTACATTAAAATTCCCTAACATATTCGCTGACGCGGAGCACTTTTTCTTGTTTGAAAGTTTTCTGTTGTTTTCTTTTCTTTTTTTTTTTTTGAATTCTCCAAAGGTCAGGTTGCGTTCGCGGATATTGCCAAACTTTAATGTATCGGTCCGACAGCCAGTTGATTTTGAAATCAACGCGGACACTAATAATTACTCATATTTAGATTTATAAATAATAATAATAATATCTTCGGACATATATACACAGCACCATCTGGTCCTAAACTGAGCAACGAGGTACCAGACAGTTGATATACTACATATATACTTTTTCTTTTGTAAATGTATAACATATAATACACACAAACAAATATACATTCGTTAAGAGTGACTTATGACTTAATAATTGATATAGGTGCTTAAAATGTTATACGAAGACGTCGTTCCACAGAGAATATACAGATTTTTTTGATATTTATTTAATGCGCCATGCGCTAGGCAATTTCAAAGTAATTGTGAGAAGTTTCAGGTATCAAACAATTATTCGCTAATAAATAAAGATATCGCACGTCTCGGGTGAGACGAGGTGACGTAACTCTGTCCGGCTGGATCGGCAAGAATCGCGTTTCTATATTTCGTATACATCGACCACATAGTTTTACTGAACGCTAGAGGCCAATTCGTGAAATATTTTCTGATAATTTGGTTATTGTATCAAAGTTCTATCGCCCTGCTGCGTGTATGCTCTCCAACAATCTTTATTTTTCAGTTGTCCCTAAAAAATCAATTTTTCAAAATATTCGAAAACGAAAAATTAGCAATGAAAATTGCTATTTTTAGTTTTTACGATTATGTTCATTTTTTTCTCTTTCTGTTTCACTCAAATAATTTGATTTTACAAATAAAAACAAATTGATGGGCTAGCAATGAAGCGATAATGCTGAGTTACATATCTATATATGATAATGTAACGGCAAATCAACTCAGGACTTTAAATATTTGAACAAACCTACATGAAATCCCATGTACGGTTCTCATTACGAACAATAAGAGAATGATTTGATAGAATCATTTATAGTTAATTTTCTAAATTGTATTTTCAATACATGCTTTTGTATATCGGCGTTGTGCTTTCGTAGAATATCGCTGTATACCTAATTCATTATGTAACGGCCGAGGAGAAGACATTTTTAACTACGATTTTTCATGTGATAAAGAAGACATAATCGAATTGCACAAAAAAAAATCGAAGCAATTTTTTATCGGTTAGCTATAAATTTTATGTTATGAACACGTATGGACATGTGAGAGATAGCGGCCGGCGACTCGGCGCGGGCGCTTCCTGAAAATAATGGGGGCGGTATATCATAGCCGCGCGCGCGGAGGCCTCGTTTGGGGCGATCGAAGGTTATGTGTTTGTTGTAACGGTGTTGTAACTGCCTAAATAAATTATATTCATACGCGCATATACTACGGATTATATTTCCACATCGTGGACGTAGTCGAAAAATCTTGACGTTGGACGCGTTTCGGAGTAGTTGTCGCTTACAACAAATTCGGAATATTAATCACGATTGGGTTTGGAATCAGAATTCGGTTTGGGATCGGAAGTAGAAGCTTTTATACGTTCATAGGCGGCCGCTGGCAGTTTACTTAGATCGATAGCATAATAATTTGCACATGGAAACTTATCTCACTTTAGATATTCCTTTTGATATGTTTGCAACATTATAGAAGAAAATTTATAAACTCTTTCTCGTCTTATAATTTTGTATATATATATATATATATCTCGATGAACGGAATAAGGAATTAACGTTTTACTTGTAAATGGATGCACGTTGAACTAATCTTTATTATCTTGTATTTTGGACAACCGGCAATAAACAAAGCCGTACATTAATTTTAAAAATAATTCAACGTAACGTATATGCTTAAAGCTTCAACTTGGATTTTTGAGTTGAAACGCCGCCAACGAAGCGATAATTTATTATGACGAAAATTTTAAAATTTACATCCACATAACTCCCTATCACAAGACACAGACCTACCTAGGCTACAATATCCAGACTCCCACTATGGAACTTCTGTATATCGTGAACGATTCTCTTCTCTCTGGCGTCGGACATCCCTACGATATGCAGGTTTTCTCGCAAACTCCTTCGCCGTCGTTGCGGGTTTCGACTGACGCCCCGTCCTTATCACGAGCAAAATAAAGCAGACGTAGTGCGGGCTCGGCACGAACTTGCGAGATTTTACGATATTTGTGAGATTTCTCTTGGTACGAGGCAAAGCTAGTTATCTGTTAACATTGATGTTTTGTTTGTTCAGTTGATAGTATCTTTAAAAGTCGATGGTATCATTTTACGCATAAAGTGATGACGCGTTTTCGCGGAGCTAGCTTTGGAGGGATTAGCTCGCGAGTGTCTGCTAATAATAAAATAAAGTTTACAAAAACATAATAATAAGATCGCCTTCAAAACCTATTTAAATAATTATTGAAACATACTTCAAAAACAACTAATTTGTCGTTTTTGAAGTAGGTTCCCACTAAAAATGAAACAGACAGAGTTGGGTTTCCTTAGAAAAAGAAGAGCTCCTTTTAAACACAGTATTTAACATTTCATATTCATGTTCATCGTTATATGATCTTTTGCCCTGCTGTAGCTGGAACCGACTTCAGAAATATCCAATTAGCATTTTTGAGGTCCGTTTAAACAATTATTTAAATAGGTTTCTGACGGCGGTTTTTTTATTACTTTCGTTTTTGTAAAATTCATTTAATTACACATTTTTTAGTTATCGATTAATTATGCCTTTATAAATCATTTACTTATTTTGCATGTGGATTAGATCATGGTTAATAAAATGGGCCAAGCATCTCCTTTACTTTTGTACGGAGCAAGCGAAAAAAAAGTTCAGATCTTTGCATTATTAGTTGGAGTGTAATTACCAAATTATTTTATATAAACAATATAAATTAATGTTATTCTTTATAATGCAACAGTCCTACAATTCGCACAGACCACATTTTCATTTACTTCTACATTAAATTAATTAATCATATTTCTAGTGACATCGCTAAAGAACTTCGATGCTTTCCTGCTAAGATTGTCACGTAGGAATTATGTAAATGAATAAAAATATGTAAGTAATTAGTTTTAATTTTATGTATACTAAGTTTTACTAATAACCATTGAAGAGTATGTTCCGGCTTAATCACAGTATTATCGCCTTACTTCTAACCAACAAGGAGTGCTGTGGCGTTCATCAAAATTAAACATTCATATCTCTTACAATAACGTTGATATCCAGGCGTATAGAAAACGTTGGTAGGCGAACACGGCAGAAAGTTATAAATGAATTATAATCAGAAATAAACAAATAAAGTGTAAGGTACGCCATGTACCGAGTTGCAATAATAAATTATTAAACTTAACAAATAATAATCCGTATTGTGTGCAAGCGATACCTGCTCGCAGTGACTTTAGTCCAAACAAAGAGCGGCTCCTGCTCTTCGATAAACATAGACAACAAAGGAAGCCGAGGTGTTCCTAACGAGAAACGCTGACTACTCACTGCAACTTTTGTGTTTAATTTTCATGAGAGAACTTCTCATTGAAGTTAGGTGTCTCGCATCTTGAGATAAGAGTTGTAGTCAAAAAACATACCCAAAGTGAACTCTCTAGAACACAAAGTAAGATTTTTTATAGTGAATACAAAATTTTCTCGTAAATGTAATTGATTATTTCAATTCTAACATAATAATAGATCATATTTTAGGGCTTCGTTTTATATCATTAAGCAATGTACGAGTTGACCAGCATTTTATTATGAAAACATTAATTTAATGAAAATGATATTTTTTTCTGCCTAAGACTCTATCATTAAAAACAATTAATGAAATTTTACCAGTCGTTCATTACTTTCAAATTCATAACACCATTTTCCTGAAATCTATATATTTTTTTGAGTCACTAGTTCTTTCTCAATATCTTAAAAATCGGCTAAAAATAAAGATTCTACAAATTCGCTGAGTAGTTTTTGAAAGAAACGTTGGCACCTAAAATAAGGAAGCATTCTGTGTTCCCATGAAATGTTTATTCCGATGACTAAGTGAGCAGTGACGTCATTACGGGAGATTGCTCAGAGGGTTGCCGGCACGCTCTCATATTCCCTCAACGCTCTCCATAGATTTTCGCAGAGAGGCATACGCGGGTACGCTTATTAAGCGAACGGATTAAGCGGTTGTTTGTTTTGGGCATCGCGAATTTTTGCAAGTCGTAAAACGTTCACTGAAAAGTTTACCCATAGCTCGTAATTTCAAGCGACCAGTTCGTAAAGCGTGACTTACTTAGATTTTTCGATAGTAAAAGAAACAAAGAAACGATTGTAATTGATCGATGCAAATTTTTCGAACCTTTTGCGCCATTAATAAGTGAAGAATATTAAAACTTAAACTACGTAATAAAAATTAAAAAACCGATACAATTTTCGTATAACACGTTAGTACCAATTTAATTCAAGTAATCATTTTAAAAAGTCATAGGACCTTTCAATTCCCATAGGCGAGGAATTGGAAATTTTTGTGGTAAGGATCTCGATTTTTCCAGGACAATACAAAACATGTGAAACTGATCTTTAGTGATCCTATTTCTCATATTTCACTTTTATAAGAGAGAAAAAAACATTAAGGATACTTCTTTTAAAAGAGGGATTTACATTTTACAAGCAAATGTGAAAGATTCCATTTTTTTTTTCAACATTTTCCATTTTTCAACCTTCCATTTTTTTACGTAGATTGATCCAAACAAACATTTCAAAATGCCAGACAGATGTTTCGATAACAATTCTAGTGTTTATTTCAAGCAAAAAAATTGTTTTGTCGCATACGGTCTTTAAAAATAAGCAAACGCGTGCGTATTTTAGTATGCAGTACCACGGTGTGCCCGGTTCCTTGGTGATTCCTCTGGATTTACAAGTGTCCATACACCAAAATGACCACTTACTCTTTGATGGCTCGTATATTCGTTTACCCCTCCAAAATACTATAAAAAAACTCATAATGCGTAGATGGTAATCATTGCGGTGATATTGAGACGTATTAATTATTTTATATAAGTCAATCAAGTCTTTAAATTTACTTAAAATACATGAAAAACTGTTAAAGCGGAAATGAAAGATAAGGAAGCTGACTATGACTTTTCCTAAAAAAAAATGCTACAACGACTTAAAAGTTTTGATATGCAAAACACAAATGAAAAGAAACCGGATAAAACAGTTCACTGTCATTCATTTAAGGCAGAAATACAAAATTTAAATTAATATGTATTGATATATTTTCTTTTTCTTAATAATAATACACATAAATATATCAATGAGCTTCCACTGGATGACCCCGTGAGCTGGTAAACGTCACGGACCAGCGCTGGTCACAGATGTCTTAGAGCTGTTCGTAACAAAGGCCCGTAATTAGAACAAACTCAGTTCATAGTCTATCTAAATACTCAGAAGGATCTTCCTTTGTGTACGAACTCGAACCACTTAAATCCAGCATTATCCTTTGATACAACTACTTGAAAATATAACCACTTCGACTATCAAAACTGCGATAGGTCGCCCGATATTAAATTCAAAACTCCGTACGGAGCAATGTACGATTAATTCAATTAGCGCTATCAAGATCTTCAACGGGATTTAAAATATTTAGAATGCGAGCGAGTCGGATGGATCTGCCTTTGGCCTCGGTGTGACCATAAGGGCGCGCGCTCGTGCGACGCCGGCGCCACCCGACGGGCGTGAACTTAATTGAATCCTCCAAGTTTGATGAGTCGCCCGCCCTAAACGACTATTGCGATCCACGTGATAGGACGCAGTCTTGGTTTGTGTGTATGCGAATGCTGAGAATTGTTGTCGTTTCGTGTTTAGCAGCGTAAACTTGACTCGAAATTAAATATAATTCGGCCGAACATGACGGACTTTAATATTGAACGCAGTCAGAGTTGGACGCAGTTTAGAAGATAAATAAAATATTAACTATTGAACTACGTATTTAGGTCTAGATAGTTTTGTACATATTTGTAAATAGGTGTACACTGCTTTTATAAATTGGCTGGCCTTCCAAGTTTATAGAAAACTCTGAGTCTGTGTGCAACTTGTAAACAATGGTGAAACATGTCTGAGATACGTTAACCTCAGATAATCATTTCGTCCGACATACTTACATGGCGTCATACAGAAGTAAGCCGAAATATATGGTATGGTGAAGTACCGAAATTACATCATACAATTTAGACAAAATGTTTTGATTAAAACTTTAAAGCTACATTCTATAGTTGTATAATTGGTAGAAAGACGCGTTAAGGTGATATGATACATAAAAATAAAAATCGAAACGGGCTTTCCGGTATGGACCAAAACTGAGCGCGGTTTGCTATTGATATACACACTAATAAATTAACAATAAAGTCCAGTTTCCAGAAGCACGGCACAATTTACAAAAAGGGTTGTCTTACAAAATTTATTTTATTGTAAGAAATATAAATAATATGAATTCACGCCTTTCTCAGAAGGCGGAGACTATAGACTTTCACTTGGTACGATCTTTGCACATCTCTCTCGCCTCACTGACGTCCATCAACCTTTCCATGCATGCTCGTCGGTTTCGGGTGCTTAAAATTTAGCCCTTTTTTAATATGCCACTAATATGGTCTGCATAAGATTTTCTAGGGCGAAATGTAAATAATATTTCGAAAAGTCAGCAATACATTTTATTAAGACTTAGCTAGTTGTTGTTTTTTCATAAATAAAAACAACGCCAGCCTCATGAAATTGTGAGGGACAAAAAACATCTTCAAAATGTTTGGGAAGTTTCATTGTAACTGTTCGAAAGAAAGAATACTGTTGACGTGACAACGTCTTATAAATGGTTTGCCGGGTGACACTTCAAAATTGCGTTACGCTCCGCTCGTTATGCGCTCACAATGAGGCAGGTGAGAGCACGCGTCCTTCCACTCGGGCATGGTTAGCCCGCCTAAGAGCAGAGACAGACATAAAAAGTGAAAGGCACGCGTCCCTTCCCTCAGATAGGAACAAGTTAAGTTGTAGTAAACGCTGTTTCATTGTACGCAAATGTATTGCAAGTTATTGTATGTATATTTGTATATAAATACGTATGTACGTGTAAGGTAAAAATAAAATTTTGTTAATATGAAATTCAGTGCGAGATTCTTTGTATAAATTAATGTTTTAAATATAATTCTTTGTATAAATAAATGTTTTAAATTGTTACTATTATTTCATCCTTCTTCCTATATACGAATGAATATTCACATTAAAATGATTTACCACTCAAAGTCGTTGTCACGTAAAACTTTCGCCCGTATACCGACTTTACAGGCAATAATTTTTTTGACATATAAAGATGCTTTAATTATCGATTAACGTAATGCATTCAATACTTTTTCGAATTTGAAGACATATTTTATAAAACCTTATCATCCGTTTTAAATACTTACTCACTAATTGTATCACCTTAAAGAATTGTTCTCTTATAAAACAATTATTTGAGATGATTCTCCTCAAAGTTTCAATCACCATTGTTTCAATAATAACCAGGCTTCATAGAACTTATCAATACATTAATATTATTACAATCAAGGAGTCTCCTCGAATCACTGTGTAGCGTGATCACAATAGAGAATCGAATATAAAAAAAATTATGTAGTACAAGCGACTTATGTCCAAATGATCATTTTATTAAATCGCTGTTCTTTTAGTGTCCTATGATCAACTGTTACTTTTTGAAGAATTATAGACAAGTTTTGAATCATCACTCAGACATTTATGTTATAAATATCTTTGGTATTTCGTCAAGAACAGCTACACTGTTATCACCAGAGATACTGTTTATATGAATCATAAAATTTTCTTTAAAACAAGAAAATTTATTAAATGAAACAAAAAAACCCGGCTGCGTTAAAAATACTTACCAAAAGTGAGAAATATTTCATATTTTTAGTATTTATTAATTACGTAAATTTTATTAATAAATCACGTATTTAGGAATATTGTAGAGTTTGTCATATGAAATTACATTTAAATATATAAAGTGTTCATGTTTTTGTTATCGTTTCTAAAAACACTTCATTTTGCTACCCTACACGGTTTGAAGAAAAATAATTTTTTTTCGGAACCCCCAATTTCGTGCCAAAATTGCACAATTTCTTTTTTTTTCATAATTTTGACAAATCTTATATTACTCCTACAACTAAAAAAAATCAAAAAACACCTTATATGTTGAAATTTTCAAAAGGTTTAGGCTGTAGAGCGTACCAAAGAAACAGATATACATATTTACATACATACATAGCCAAATACATCGTACCCACATACATACATAAGCTCGAAAAACATTACCCTCTCTTTCTTCGATACCTGATACCCTCTTTCCCATTTTTTTCCAATTCACGAAGTACATTATAATGTTTAAAATTTATGAGAACGAAAACATTTTTTCACAACAAAATGTAAACTCGAACATTTACGATATTTATACAAGTTTTGTAACTGTGAGAAACTCATAAAATATATATAAATAGGTGCCATTATATGTTTTAAAATACTTTATCCATATAACCCACATTTAACACGTCTGAGTGTGAACTAGACTACAACTAGATTTAAAGTTTAGTGACAATACTATTTCGCAAACATGTCTGTGTTAATTGTAATATAATTTTGTAAATGTGACTATAATAAATCTTATTCAAAAATATTTAGAATTCATAAAATAGTCAAAACTAAGCTATATTAAAAATAAATCGAAAAATTCTGTATAGGTAATTATGACAGTTTTAGAAATTATAAACAGTAAAACAGGAAAATAAAAAAAAATGACAATTTGAATCGATGTATATTTAAAATTTTCTTCGAAAACTTACCTCATGAGACCACGAAGTATTTACTTGAACTCTACTCTTGATCAAGTTGAAATATAAAATTTATAAAACATAACTAAAAGGTTTTATAAAATCGCCATACAAATGTCACAATTAAAGATAAAATATGATCATCAAATAATAGAGTTGCATAAATGTTTACTCAACGTTTTTACATGATCTTATTATTAAATAAATAAAACAAATTAATCGTCAGGATTCCATCGATATAATGTCATTAAAATATACATAAAGCTATTTATAATTTGACTGATTAGCTGGTTGAGTTTTGTTTGACTAATGTTTTTGTCCATTCAAATGTAAAACGAAAAAGAATTATTGTATTATAAAAATGACAATATTGTATTAGCAAAATCAAACTTATGTACGAAATAGTATATAGCAAACAAGTTAGTCAAGAAAATATATTATCACGAATATTATATAAGTATATGATAATTATTCTTGGCATCAGATCAATACTTTCCTACAGCGAATATATCAACAGGATTGTGCTTGAAGAATTTGTCATTAATGTACAAGAAATTACATTTTCTCAATTGAAATTTTATTGTTATAAAAAAATGGTATATCGTGATAAATTTAAATCACAGTAAATTGCAATCTCTATCAAGATCTCATCGTACAAAAGCATATCTTCTGCATTAGAGTTGCATCAAAAAGTTATGCGTCTTATTTAGATGCAGATGCGATGTCTCAGAAATCAAAACGAATTAAATAACCACAAATATTCAGGTGACAAATGGGGTCTTGGCTTTCATCCAACACACACGTAATTGCATTCTTATCCAAGATTAAATCTATGTCGTATGATCTACATGAATAAGGCTCTTTCTTGTACGTAAATTTTAATTATACAAAATTGTTTGACGATGTCTAAGTCAAAGAATTTGTTGAAAAAATATTAACTCTAACTGTGCGAATATAAGAGTCAAAGTTCTTTAACAGATTTTATAGACAAATATCGTCATAACAATACTTTGTTTAGATATAACAGTGTAATGCGCGACATCCTGTTCGAAGGACCAACTCTAATGACATCGGTCACGCAAATTCCCGCCAGATCATGCTCCTTTGAAATGCGCGCGCGCACCGCCGCATTCCAGCAGTGCGTGAGTGTGTAATCAAGTGATCTGTACATTATTCTTTTTTTAATAATGGTTCATAATGTATTCTTTATTCTTCTGGAAAATATCGTACGTTTTCATTCACGAGTGATCACGAAATGCAGCTAAAAGCAGATTTAAATTTCTCTTGCGTTTAAAACGTCTTATAATGACTTCATTTACAAGCTATCACCTGAAATCGCTGTCAAAGTTTATGAATAGATATATTTTCTTTGCCGTGGCACGCACCGCAGCAGCGTTATCGACTAGTGGGGGGCGCACTAGTCGATAAATTGGAAAAGTTTGTCAACTAACTAAATACGTCTCGAATGTGAGTTTGGGCAGTATTATAGGTATTCATTCCACTAATATTTTTTTTGTGTAAAATATGTCTGTCGATTACTATTACTGAAATAAAAGCAAATTATTGGGTAAAATAAACTTTAATTTAGTTTATAGATGGGTCAATTGTGCCATAAGTTCTTAAATTTTTAAATTCGACAAAGAAACCACTCCTTTGTCGCATCGGAGATCACGTTACGCTGTTGATTCCGGATTTTGTTACAAACAGTGACGACGTTCGCTAACAACACACCACCCGCTCTGTGTTAGCGAAGACGGCTTAAGGTTTAGATTTTAGCTTCTCATTCTGTAACCTAAAATTGTGAGGCGGTATACTTTAACAAAACGTTAATAAATCTGACAAGAGCGACCAATTTCAAAACATTTTCAACGATCTGTTTGGGCGTACATTGCGAAAGATGTCATTTAACAGTAATTTCACTATTAAATTTTCAGGAAGGATTGAAACTGAAATTTTTGAACTTGAAATTTTATATGAGCACTAACTTAAAAACTCTAGCATTGATAAAAGTGCATCAACAATCTGACTGAAGATTGATGCACTTTTATCAGAATAATGTATAAACGGTAAGCACATGCAAAGCAAGAAACGTCAACTTTTTACGATGTAAATCTCTCGATGAAGATATCTCAGCGGTAGGCAGAAAGCTAAAGACGATGAAGGAAAATAAAAAACGGCCGATCAATTTTGCAACGAACAATCTCCTGAAGGCTGGATACAATCCGGTCCGGGGAACTAATTGTTTTTTTTTTGTTTCGTTTGCTTTGTGTTATCGTTTGACCATTTCCATTTGTTGTAAAATTGAAATAATGAAAAGGATGGCTTAAAATTAAACTATCTAGTTATTATTAAAAATAAAACGAAGCTGAATTAATGTAATACGGTGGTACGTGTTGGATTGGTAAATTCAAAAATTATTATTCATTTAAAGAAAATGAATTACAATTTTAGGATAAAATTATGAAGAAATAGTACGCTAACCATATAAAACAAAAAAAAGAGAATAAACAGAAATACATTCAACAAAATCCCAAATTCAATGTATATTAAAAAATACTATAATTGAAAATGGCAGTCGAACGGCCGAAAAACGAAATGACAGGATAACGGAATAAATAAAAACAAATTATTACGTTAAACGAAACAAGGGAAATGTTAACTGAACCAAAAAACGATTTCCATGAAATTTTCGAAATACCCCTTTAATTGGAGGGGCTTTGCGGGGGCCCGCGGTTCCACGAACTGGTGCTACACCCCCTTAATTAATAGAAGCCAAATATTGACAAGTGTCCGGAGCACTCGTTAAGGTGAACATCTCGATCGTTAATAATTATTTATATGAAATTTTATATATTTATTATTAATAAGTTAATATAATGATATATGATTGTATATGCCACTATATTCTTGAAATGCTTGAAATTTGTAATAACTATGTAGCACTCTCCAAAATAAAAGTCGTAATACGTTTGTATTATGCTTAAAAAGTAATTAGAGTATCTAATAATATAGAATTGATAGAAGAAAAATGTCTGAGATTAGATTAATCTAGCTAAGGAATAAAATTTTATCACTCCCAACTAACACACGTAAAAATGTATAACAACCGTACTAGCCTCGGAAACGAAAACAGATATCGTCGCCTTAACAGAAATACAACTCCTTTCGTTCGTCGGCTATTGGAGAATAAAGAAAATAATATTTGTAATACGAATAACGAATATTACAAAACTCATTTTCGTAAATCCTTTTGGACGTCTTCAAAATGTTTACATAATTGTGATGACGTGCTGTTACAAAAGTTGTGAAACACTTCTGTTACAATTTCACAAATAATCAAAACATAAGCTTCACAAACAAGTTTTAATGGAGTTTGTAAACGAAGAAGATTGTTCTAGCGTTTATATCGGCTTTATCTATTATTTTAGAAACAGACAATACACTATATATAATTAATATGAATAACTTGTATTTCCTTTTATGATATCTTCGGGCATAGTTTGTATGTTTGATTTTGAAAACGCACTACAGCAGCATTATCGACTAGTGAGGGGCACACTAATCGATATATTGGAAAAGTTTGGCAAGTAACTACGTACATCTCGAATGTGAGTTTGAGCAATATTATATACAGTCATTTTCAGATTTTATCATTTCCAATAATTATTCATCAATCAATCCTTACAATAATGAACTTTTACAAATTTTACTTCATTTAGAGGGTATTGGATTTTATATTAGACAGAAACGCCAAATATTCTAACGTATCCACACTAATCATTATCAAAATGCATGCAAATGGATCGATATATTTATCCTTTGTGCATCCATTATAGATACACGGCACTTCAATGTCGTAACAAGAAAATGACTTACGAAAATAATCGTCGTCAAAAACCTATTAAAACGATAAGATGTTTTTGAAGTCGGTACCCGCTAAAGAAATGTAATACGCGGGTATACCAGTACATTCATCATTTGACGGCCTTTTCATTCAATTCATCACGTTTTATATTCACATCTATAGATAAATTATTTTTTTATTTATCTCCCTTTAATAGGTTTTTGAATGCGATTTTTTTTCGAAAAAGTAATTTTATTTAACATTTTTTGGTGATAATAGATAGTAATTAAACTTCATAATTAGTCTAGATATCGCTCGTAGATTGAGCCGACCGTTATGGATAAAACGGAAATTTTGTTTCGATTCCTAGTTTTTCCGGCGTCGCTGGTAATAATTCCAGGGTCTCTACATTTTTGATTGAAGCAAAACTACCCTCATATTGACAGTTTCGCAGGGATGTCTAACTGACATGGAAATTGGATTTTTAAAATTAGTTACGGGAACGCAAAAGTGTCACAACGCAATAACACTGGCGCTCTTACCTTAATAAGCTTGTTCTGCAGCTTCACGACGGCCATGCGCTCGCGCTGCGTGCGCCGCCTTTCTTCTTCCAGTTCGGATTCCAACTGTTTGATCCTCTTCTCGAGCAGCTCCTGTGAATAATTAAGAATTCAGTGTTGGCTTCAAACAATACTAGCAGTACGAGCAATAGTAGAGCTACGGTATTGTTTACCATTGACAAAACTATAACCATAAAATAAAACAAATTTTATTATTCAGAATGCTTCTTTGTATATATTTACGAAGTAACATTTATTTTTTTATCTTAGAGTAAAATTTTGGTACGTTAATATATACGCTCCTATCACGTAACAATTAACCGACACTCAAATAAAATGTTTACTAATAAGTAACTTACACAGAAATTAAAAAAAAATCTTAATTAAATTAAAAAGCTTAACACGAAACGTTGGCAACATTTTGGGCAATTAAAAGAAAAGAACTCTTAACGACCTCCGAGAACTTAATTACTCGTTAAAACACCTCTTTTTACAAGAACCTGCACCCAACGCGTACAGTTAACGTCGACCCCTCATACTTCCCGTCCAGCGACAGACTTGATCGGTCGTTGGCTACGGACAAGCCATTCCTTGGCTTTAACGGTCGAAAAGGCGCCCGTCGCGAATTCGTCGACATCGGCCGTAGGCTTTAAAGGTTTTTATAGATCGGCATTCCGAACGCCGCCTTAATTAACAACAGACGGATCGACGTCGATCTCGAATCGACATCGATATGATTCGTTACGATATCGGAAAGTTTTGGGCACATTGTTCTTTACCGCCTTTGTCGTATAACACCTGTGATTCTCCTTTAGCTGAGCGTCGATGTCTTCTGAAGTATGCTCTTAAAGTGACTACCACTACTACGCTGATTCAGTGGGGCTCGAGAACCTAATATGGCCCTGAAGATCCTTCGGCAAATAGCCCTTTCGTCACAATGTTTCTTGGGCGATAAATCGTATATTAGCTCTGCGCGTGAGTTAAAAACCATTCTACGAGGCAGGATTGTAGGACCAAAGTTATGTCACCTGTGTTTCTATAACCGGAGTGCTAATAGCACCTCTATTAGCACTCCGGTTATAAATCCTCTTTAATAAATCCTCGATACAGATACACACGAAGCTCTATTTTATACACTTTTAAATACTGGCCATATACAACACGTATAGAAAATAAAAAAGTTGAAGTCGTTCAAGCGAATGTTGTTGAATTTGTTTCCCTTAGTCGAGGTAGTGGCCGACCTATTTGGCCATTATAATAGAATATTTTTGATAGGCTATACAGCTGCCATATTACAGGAAGTGTGCCATTATAATCTATGACAAAGAGCAAAATTAAAAAAATACTGCCATGCTTTCGTCGATCTGACGTGAGAGCGACTTCAGTACTGGCTCTATAACAAAATCTATACACGCGATCAGCCTTGCTTCTTACATATTTGGAAATAATGAAATTGTGTTTTGGAAAAAGAAGACGTATAGTAGCATATCAGAACCGAAATACGGAGTTCTTAGATGGTATGCGGACAATTCTTCCCAATCAGGCTAATAATGTTGTAGTCGGAATAAAAAGTTTAAAAAGAAAACGGAAGTATATATACAGACAGAGACAAATAGAGGTTTTGATCTCCTTGAGTATTTTTTTTAATTTCGTATCAAATCGTAAACATATTTTTCGATTTGTTACGATGACATAATTCCTTATCAATCATTGTTCAATCGTTTCAAATGGAGTTTATCTCGGCCAAAAGAGAAATGTAAGCATCGTAAAATTATGAAAAAAAATGCTACAATGCTACAAGTGGCGAAAATAAAGAATGTATGGATCTACTTTTTAAATTCAGGTTTAGGCTACCTTGTGAAAATTGATAAGCCATGGAAGGTTTTTAGAAAAGAAAACGCTGTCTTGATTAACGGTTAGGTACGCCACGTATAAAGAAATAATAAATTGCACTAAATTAGCCAAATAAAACCAATAATATTCACTAAATAATAATGCCTGCTTTGCTAAATATTATAAAATTGACGATACAATTAAAACATGCATTTTTTAATTAATTTGCTCGATCTCCATGCGGATGAAGAAGGGATCAGACACTAACGTAATCTTCATAATAAAACGTAAACAATAACTTTTTCTCACGACGGCCGAAAAGTACTAAAAAAATATTTCCATAATAAACACAGCCTCCGCCTTTGTGTAAGCCGATATAAATTATCCGAGTGCATCCGGCCTTCATTAACAAGGGGCGTGTTTCCTTTCGGCCCGCCGAGCTACAATGGCGCCGCCTAACGGAAAAGCGCGAAATTACGCATTCGCCATAAATAATGCCGAATAGCGACAAACCTTAGTACGTGGCCGAGGTCCGGGGGAAATGGTGCGGAAGTCGGCACTGGGTGAGAGAAATTTTCACGATTTACAAAAATTTAAAAAAGATACTATTTTTTTTAATTAATTTGTAATTTATTACTAAATGCTAAAATGCCTAATACAGTTATATTTTTTTGAATGTAACAATAATATGATTCCCTTAAATGTTTAGGCTGATATCGCACGAAAACTTTGCGTTCGAGTATCGATAGATAGGCGTGCGCTATGTTTAATATCTTGCAAATTAATTTCTTCACTAGTAATTTAATAAAACCGACGTTGTAATCACACGCTATATAAATCTATAAACAGTAAATTTATGAAGCGCTTTCTTTTAAATCCTGGGCAAAAGCTATACAAGGATTTTAAGTTGAAACAATATGCGTTTTAACATGTTACAAAATAAAGTTACGAAATGTTGCAATTTTACATTTTATTATACGTGGGCGTTAATATGACATAAATTCACGTTTTTGATATTTATTTATTGCACACACTTTTTGCCGTAGATATCTATAGTGCCTAAATACTGAAACTAAAAATTTATTACATTGTATTAGGTACTTAACCACAATAATTTCTAAAATCTATCCAAACCCAAGTTACAAAAATAACTAATTTAGCTAAATATTTAATTATCATTATTTATTTACCTTTATTATTACTTACTTATATTTGTTTCATTATAATAAACACTGAAAAGCTGAAAATAATACATTTTTAATTTGGTACAAAAAAAAATACTACAAAATCAAGTAAAGATTATACATTTGTATGATTTAAATATTTGCAATAATTAGTTATTTTTAGAAAGAAAACTTCGTTGAATGAATCTTTAAATATTTTTTAATAGTTTTAACATAGAATAAAATCGATTGAGAGTAAGTATAAACGTTCAATTGTAATAACGAAAGAAACGGGTGATGTGAGCGTCAAAGCCTGCTAAAGCCTGCCTGCAAGTACAAACACGACAATCATTTTTCACTTTCCCGATAAATTCATTTGGCTCTTCTGAACCACCGATGCGTGTACAGATGTACTCTATTTTTATAAGAGACAACGAAGCAATTGTTACGCCTGGTAGTGAAATTAGATTATTATTATATACAAATTAAATTTTATTCGTACGAATTCATATAAATGTAAATTAAGTAAGACATTAGAAATTACGGATTATATTTGAAATTGATTTTAGTAACTGTCTGATTCCAAAAAATATTTAAGTAAATAAGAGATTCTCGAAATTTCTTATATCGTCAGAAGTTCAAATAGTATAGTGCCGAAACCTTAAATTTGGAATATACTTTATACATATGACAGCACTAAACCATTGGTTATGACAATTTTAATAGCCACATAAAGAAAGTACACAACAAATTTTCGGCCAATGTAACAACAATACATTGCATATAGGCACTTCATAACTACTGGAAATGGAATAATATATTTTTGAGCAAATTTCTATGAGCTTTTCAACCGTCATAGACGTCATAAGTATTATAAAAACATCTCCATTGTTGATTTTGAAGGGCAGGCTCAAAACTCGCAGCTTTTTTAGAAACATAAGCACTAATATTTTCGAGCTTTATGAGCTTAAAAATATTATTGCTTACAATTTCAAGCTCTATAAATCCGGAAAAATCGTTTTTGAGCTCTTCGAGTTCGAATTTCAAATTCTCAATGTTCTCCATTAAATACAAAATCTAACGTTATTAAATTAATATGAATAAAATTATTATTATTACGTACTATGTCAATTATATCTTCTATGCGAACCGATCGATTTTAATGTTCCTTGGAACACAGTTTCTTCGACAACTAAAAATACTTCAGTTTTAAAAATCTACAGCCAGAAAATCCAAAAGACATTTGGATAAGACACTTCTTTTAATATTTTACTATAACGGTATCTTTTCAATGAATCAATAAATAGACTTGAATGGCGCTTATATCAATTGATGCAGTTTTATAAAAGCAAAAAGTAATTGAATTCAAAAAATCCATCATTCCGACTTTAAGCTTTTTTGACGTGACAACGTCTTATAAATTGGTTTGCCGGGTGACACTTCAAGAAACTGCGTTACGCTCCGCTCACGTTATGCGCTCACAATGAGAGCGAGTGAGAGGCACGCGTCCCTTCCACTCGGGCATGGTTAGCCCGCCTAAGAGCGAGAGAGACAGACATAAAAGTGAAAGGCACGCGTCCCTTCCACTCAGATAGGAACAAGTTAAGTTGTAGTAAACGCTGTTTCATTGCACGCAAATGTATTGCAAGTTATTGTATGTATATTTGTATATAAATACGTATGTATGTGTAAAGGTAAAAATAAAATTTTGTTAATATGAAATTCAGTGCGAGATTCTTTGTATAAATTAATGTTTTAAATATAATTCTTTGTATAAATAAATGTTTTAAATTGTTACTATTATTTCATCCTTCTTCCTACTATACGAATGAATATTCACATTAAAATGATTTTACCACTCAAAGTCGTTGTCACGTAAAACTTTCGCCCGTATACCGACTTTACAGGCAACCAATTTTTTCCTTGATTGATAAACAAACATCGGTTAATGTCGAAGTATCGATGTAGTAGTAGAAAAAAATTCCATGCTTGCCACTTTTCTGATATTCGTCTACCAAATTTAAATTTCGATTTTCAGGATCACGTGGTGTTTCGTGGGCTAATGTGAAACCCAAACGATTTATACGAGGGTTCGCGACAATAGAAAGCCACTAGTCTAGGCCTGCTGAAATAAATAAGTACTTGAGTTTTTTCGAATAAATTCAGTAATTTTAAAGACCTATTTATGAATAAGGTCTTAAGTTACAGCTCATTTATACCTACCTATGTATTACAAAATAGTAGAGAGAGAAAATATGTAGATTAAAATTATTCTGAGAGATATTGACAAACGTTGACAGAATACATTTTAGTAGATTCTAGAAATTTTGCCTGTCCGTCTGTCTGGGAATTTGTTCACGAACTCTACATAAACGAATTTTATGGGTATAGTAATAGCTTATACTTCAAATATTTTTTGTCCCGTTTTACTGTTTTTCTTTTGTCATGTAAATCATGAACATAACCGGAATTTAGATCGAGACCAGAGTCAAAATCGAAAACAGGAACAAGATCGGATCATGGCTGACAGTGTGATTGAAAAATATATAATATGAAATAACTGAATCGAATTCCACGCAAGTGGAGACGAAAGCGAAGACTAGTTTTAAATATTTGTATTGTACCGTGCCGAGACAAAAAACAAAAAAGCTTTCTTTATACATTATGTATTAAATAGCAGACATAATGAAATAAATTAACGTTTGGAAATAATTAAATTAAATGAAAAGTAATATTTAACAAATAAACATATTGATAACGGCATTATGAAAGCATTAAACAGTGCCATCTGTTTTCATTTTTTAAAGACTGTTAAGTTCAAAAATCTACACAATTAAGTAATTTTTGGAATTCTGTAATAGGTGTCACTTTCATGAGTATAAGCGTAGATTTTAATGACATGCAGGTGTAGCGCTTTTTCGTTATTTAATGCTTTTTTATAACGTTAGTAACTTCTACCGCAAGCCGCGTTAAGCAATTTCGTTCCTAAATGACCTACAAAAATTGCGACACTCAATCTTTTGTAATAAAATACTGAGTAGTTCTTATGTGTACGCGCATCTCTCCAAATGTCTCCTTTACGCGCCGGCCGCGTCCCATTGTGAGCTTTATATAAAGCAGGCGCGTTGAGTGCTTTCGCATTGTCTTTACTTCCATTTGTTCTTCGTCGTTGAAATACTTATATATCATTGTTAAATGCATATAAAATATATGGCAGGTATAACCTAACAAAGTCATAATTATTAATTCAAAAATATTCTTAAAATCCAACTCAAGAAAAAGCTTTATTTTTGCGTTAATGATTCGTATGATGGTAATGTTTGGACATCCATGTGATAGATTATGAGATATAAAAAAAAATCTTGAGAAAGCTTCTAGCGGATTTCTCTCCTTTATGAACTTCTTAACCGGTAGTAAATTTTTATTAACTTTCTACATTATAACACTGCATTTTATTAGAACTTTTATAGTGACAGTATCTTAGTAACCGCATCAACTCTACGTACGCTTATACTATGAAGATGAGTAACCTAGAGAGTATTATTCTAAACCTAGTATACCTGCTATACACATATATGACAAATATCACTTAAATTCATTTTTATTATATTTTTAGTTCACATTTCTGTTTTTAAATAAAAGCCTGTTTATATATTTTTTAATTTACTTTATACATTTTAATCTTAAAGGTTTATGATTAATTAACAATAATTAAAATTTAAAATCATTAATTTTATTATTCTTGATATTTGTTTCGTGCCTTTTCAAGGCGCCGTTTTCTATGTGTTGATGTTTCTTTTGTTTCTTTTATTTTGTTTATTCATGTTGTTCCCAAAAGACCAGAAGAAATGTTGGTCCACCCTTCCAGAGACTCCAGAATAGAAGAGTAAGGTAATTATGCGTGGTGCGCCTGGTGCCCCAAAATTAGAGTTAGCGACAGAATATGTTTGTTTGCTACCCCTTGTCATTGAGCTCCTCAGCACGTACCCCACCTCTTCGGCAGTTTCTCCAGAATCTTGTTCGTTAACCAGCAGGATGTACTGCGAACAGATAAAATTGACTTGGCTCCTGGGAGATGTTGATTTAGAACTCATACATCGTAATGCAACCCAAGATTAACTCCATTGGAGTACGTCGTTTCGTTAGAACTGTTGGTACGCTAACGACAGAACATTTTTCACCATCTTGTCATTCAATTACTGCGCGCTCCATCATGAGCTTAGGCAGTTATGAGGACCCTAAAAATCATCCAGATCTAAAGTACTTGTGAAGACAAATCAAATAAGCTGAAACTCGATGAGATTAACTTGCTTCATTACAGAAAAACTGTGACCAGCTTTCGGCTCCATGATTAGATCAGCTCGATACCACAATAATCTCGCATTGACATCTAACTTACATAAATATGAAAAAGTTCAGTACAGTTGGTTAAGAAATGGTTTGCAAATTTTTAAACCACAATTTACAATGAATGTTGCATGTTAGTAAAATGTTTATAATTATACAATACTTCGAAAATTTTTTTTGTAGATACTTAAATAGCTATTATTTTTAGCACATTCTAGTAGCACATTCATTCAAAAAATACTTTTCTATTAAGGTTAAACGTATGTATAATTATTAATGTCACCGTCTTTATCTTCTGAAGATGGTATGTATTTACATTCACACAGACAGCCCTCACACATGCACAGCCGCTAGTATCTGTACCGAGAACCCTTAATTTTCTACCCTAGTTTAAACTCGTAATTAGTACCTTTTATCTGGGCCTTCCGTGTGTTATACAAGAGGGCTCGCGATATCACGTCCAGAATGACGTATGGACGGCAAAGGGGAGACGTTTAATTTGCTGCCCACCCCATCTAGATTGAACGGTCGTCTTAGCACGAGATGTTATCATTATGGTCAGTATCATCGCGCCCTAGGGGAGAGTTCGTAGGTAACTTCTACGCTCTGTTATAATCATTGTCTACGGTCACTTCTCGTGAAGTAGGGGGCGCCACGCCTTCCAAAGTAAAATATTTCCGTTTTAAATTCTCGTGGATATATTAACATAATTAGTATACTTCTCAAAATATATTATGAAACAAAGAAATAATTTTTTTTCAAGCTGTAAGTCGTTCTAGTTTTGACAAAAATCAACAAATTCTAAAACAATTGTCTCAAGTAATTGAAGAGATTCAGTTGAAGTTTTTAAACGAGATGTCAATGAAAGAGAAAGAAGCTCAGGACACAGAAATAAGTGTACTATCATATGATAAAATGTCCCACAGACGTATTTCAATTTGTGTTATAAACAGGTTAATAAACGATAGAAGCTTGAACGCACTTTTTAAACAGTAATTTAAATCAAAAAAATTGAAAATTTAGCATTGAACTATCTATTCATTACAAATAACCAGAAAAGTTATGTATCCACAAAAAATATTTTTACGGCTAAAATGAATCAACAATAAAAAATTACATAACAACTCCTATTTTGGTTGATGAGTATATTTGTGTAATAATACTCCGTAATTTTTTTTTTTCTAGACTTTTTATAATGTAAATGCACCTCGCACTTGGTTCGAAAAAATTAATAAAGGACACTTTTCAAAAATATATAAAACATATTATTCATGCTTTATACGACATATATGTCAAAATAGCTTATTAATAAGTTATATATAAATTTATAAATCGGTATTTCGGAAACGGTTCTATAGATTTCGATGAAAATTTATACTTTGATAACGTTTTCCATTTCAAGTTTATCTATTTAAGCGCCTTCTCTGGGAAATCGTGATTAATAAAGTATTTTTCTAAGGGTTTCTTTATAACGAATTTCATACAATTTTTAGATAAATACATTATTATTATGGCGTTGGTTCTCAACAACAAATGTCTATATATGACACAAATGAGATACACGGCATTGCGTTAAATTATTGACGTGACATCAGGTAGCACGTAAATTTAGCATATTATGTAGTGCATGCATATCATGCATTTAAATATTTATTTTGGAAATGAACATAAGCAACTTTGCCTGTGACAATTTATTATATTCCCGCTGCAAATTCTTAAGATGCCGACTGAAGCTCGGCTTACGAGATAATTTATCTTAAAATTATGAACAAGGTGTCGATTTATAAAACTAGTAAACATTCATCAAGGTTACGTTTTTCAGGAAATAGAAAATAGGCGGACAATGTATAGTTAAGCAACGAATGACGCCCCCTAAACGCAACACGCAACGCGCCCCGCTGCGAGGCGGACGACGCAAGCCTTAATGGCTTGCACCATTTTAATGGAAGACACCACGAAGCATCCTGCTCGTTTAAATGAGTTCGCGAGAACCTTCAAAGTCACTGTCAGCGTCGCGCTTACCGTAATTCCTCTGTCATAGCTCAAAACTCACAGTCTCATGAAACCTGTAACCTCACTCGTCTTCATCTGGGATTGTTTATTTCTATAATATTTTCTCTTTTTAATTAACGACGATTAAATATGAAAGCTAGCTAACCTTAAGTTTCTTGTTTCTTCTTCTCAAGGGAAAAATACCTTTTAAAACTGTGGTAAATTCATATTATAATGAATCACTGTAAGAGTTACTTATAACCTATGGAACGAAGATATCTTTTTGATCGCAAATTGCAGTAGGACATTGTACTCGTGCACGTGACATACGTGTATGAATGTATGGACCACACCTTTAGTGCGTTTCGACCATAAGACCACCACTGCCGTACGTAAGTCTCCCTCCTAGAGTTCCCCACATACGATACCGTATCGGTTGAAATATAACTTGTAACGTGTACAGGGTAGTTTTATACAATTCGGTCGGAACTATTATTACCTCAAAACCGTACCTTCCAACCCTAAGCGAGTTCCGAAACAACGTGAAACTACCATCGAACGATTTCGCTCCTCGTTTTTACAATGAAAACTTCATCAATCAGCCGCCGACAGCGCGGGCGGCCGAGGGGCCCCGTTTCCTGAAAAATCGCCGCGCGCCAATTAAATAGCAAGTTTTTCCTCGTTTCTGCGTATAGATGTGTATGCGGCTAAAAAGCTTACATTGGCTTTCTGTACATTCGCGAACGTCAGTAACTATAGGCCAGTGACTGCTATTCAGCAAGATATTTGAAAATGTGTGAAATTCTAGCTTAAGTAATTAATTTTTTTTATAAACAGTTTTAACAAAATTGCAGTACAAATAGAGTGAAAAAAGCAGACAACGCGCTAATAGTTTTTGAGTTTACAAAAATATATTCAAAGAAAATTTACTACATGGTTTGTATGTAGAAAATGCCATTGAGTTTAAAAGATTTTTTTTTACGTTGCAAAATAGAAGTTAACACTATTTATGTGTTTGATATATATAGACTATTATACGATTATAATAAGACTATATTTCATTGCTTGTGAAATACAGACATGTCATTTTTATACAGGATTTATTCGGATTTAACCATAATTACCGCCATTTTTAAACCTTTTCGCATCGAATATGATAGATTACCATTTATTTGTAAAACAATAAAGAAAAATGGCCCAGTAGTCAAAAGCGTTGTATCAAAATTTACAAGGTAATGGGTTCGAATCCTGACTACGGATTGGCCAATCAATTTTTGAGTCAAGTTAAATTAGACCACTAACGTCGTATCTCAATGTCATCTAGTCTTGGGTGAAGGACGTTGTCACCAATTCGGAAAAGTGGTCGTTAGTGGTCTCTTGAGCCGGCGTAGAACGTCCCAAAGTACAAGCCCCTCGTTGACAAAAGTTCTCAAGAGCGTGCGTCAACAGTCAGCTAATTAAAAACTTGACGAAAAGTAGGTGTCGATGTATATAAAAAACAGTCAAAGTGGAGTCACAATACCGCATCCAAGGTTCCATACAAAAGAATAAAACGCGCGAAATTTAAATTGCATTAAGTGTAGATCGAATAGGTACCACATCACACCTCGCAAATTTGAGAAATTGAAGTCATTGAAGAAATTGCGTGACACGCTGAAGAATCATTAAATTTAACGACGAAACTATGACGGTTCCGAATTCATTTTCGTTCACTACGAAAACATAAAAAGGATATAAGATTCGATATCAATATTAATAAAAACACAAAGTACAAAGCGTGTCTAGCAAGCACCTGAACATAAATATGTCCGCGGCGCACGCGCAGAAGCGTCCGTATAGTCGTGGCAGATCATTAGTTAGAGTTGCGCTCGCACCTGCCGCGAAACAAATCGTCTTCCGTCCTAGCGCAAGGAGACGACGCCATTAATTACACTCGCCGACTGCGGCATGCCTGAACGGAATGTACGCACACGCCGGTGTTCCTGTTTCTTGGCTAGAATTCCAAACGGACATTGTCTGAAGGAGCATACGCCGTCTGATGATCGTGTCGACGTAACATTTCGACTGACGTTCCTTAACTCGCCGTTATGCCAACTTTATTACCACCCCACTACAGAGACGTAGATTCCCACAAATTTTCGGTTTATAATAAGCTTTCGCACGCAACTCCCCCCGCGTGAACGTATAATGAATATATATCATAAATTATTTATATCGACCATTGACAGTGTACCTGTCCACCGTGATCCACCGCACGATTCCGATGACACCTATGAATTTCGCGAAATAAATCATTCTATTCTTCGAAATCGGTTTTCGTATAGTTTAAACGGTCTTTAAAAAAAGAAGGGCTTTCTGTATTCGATGCTTAAGTTTGTTCGTGTTTTTTTTTCTCGAACTAATTTAACTATAATTTAGCATTAATTGTTGCTCATTTACTAAAATTCTCTCGCTTTCCGGTGAGCAGGTACTTTATTATCGAACTAGTTTAACTATAATTTAGCATACATTGCTGCTCATTTACTCCAATTCTCTCGCTTTTCGATGAGCTGTTATTTATTATCGAACTAATTTAACTATAATTTAGCATACATTGCTGCTCAATTACTCAAATTCTCTCGCTTTCCGGTGAGCGGTACTTTATTATCGAACTAGTTTAACTATAATTTAGCATACATTGCTGCTCATTTACTCCAATTCTCTCGCTTTTCGATGAGCTGTTATTTATTATCGAACTAATTTAACTATAATTTAGCATACATTGCTGCTCAATTACTCAAATTCTCTCGCTTTCCGGTGAGCTGTTACTTTATTATCGAACTAGTTTAACTATAATTTAGCATACATTGCTGCTCATTTATGCAAATTCTCTCGCTTTCTGGTGAGCTGGAGAAGATTCGTAAAACTTGAAATAAAAACTTAAAAGTCTTACCAATCGACCGAACTAATCGATGGACCGGCGAAACTGTGAGTCTGAGAGAGATTGCACTCTAATCGAAAAATAGATCAAGTGCAGTTCGAATTAGCACACGAAAGGTTCCCTACTACTTTACAATATTTAAATATACGTACAACCTAAATATAGGCAATTAATTATGAATTCAAAATTGACATGTATGATTTGCACTTAGGTATTTTTTTGTACCAATCTATAGTGCACGCGAGTTTACGTCCAGACCACGAGCGAGTGCGATAATTTTATTTTACTGTATTAGTGCAATAAAATTAATATACCAAACGGCTGCATAAAGGACCTTTTACTCCATCTTTTTAATTTCATTGTTCACTAGCGACCCGCTCTGGCTTTGCACAGATGTAACATAAAAGAAACATCGAAATAAACGTTTTTTGTATATATACTCTTTTCAACTTTTGACTTTATTTTGACTTTACATACTTTTAGAAAATTTCTAATCTCTACTCATTACGGTTCAAAACGGCCCTGTGACAAACGGACAGACAGCGGAAGCTTATTAATAGGGTCCCGTTGGCACCTTTAGGGTAGGGAATCCTAAAAACGTAGAAAAATACAGTGAACGGAATGATTACCAGCACCACCGGAAGACGCAGAATCGGCACTATTATTAGTATATGTATTCCGTATCAGATATAATACTAACACATTTATCCATAAAATCCTTTCACACGCACGGTTTTATATATTTTCTTTTGATGTTTCTATACTTTCATTTGACGTATGAACACAGAAAGACAGAAAGATATCAGACCTAACGTTAATTCAGATCCGTTTTAAATACGGAACCTTAAACAGTGCAACCGACGTCACGGTCGGTTTTTTTTCGTCTACAAATTCTCACAGAGCCAGGCAGACAATTAATTTAGGCAATTCGTATCGCTCTAAGAGACAACGACCGCGGCTGCTGCGACACACATCCCGTTGTTGTTCTGTAATTGGGCAATTTTCGTTCTCGAAGCCGATTTTTTTATAAATTCACGCATCAGTATTACATCAGAATCCTGTTTATATCGAGTTAGTAAGGACTGATTTTGTTTCAACCTTTTATTTTCATATTTTAAATTATAAAGATGTTACTGCATGCAATTTTAAATTATACATTGTTCCCGCTATAAGAATTTCAGTATTTGAATTACCCTGTAGGGCATTAACAATGGTATATTTACGTTAATTTTTTTTTTGAAATAAGACTGTGATGTTAAAAATCGCAACTGATGTTTCCCAAAATAAAGATTTATATAATTTTGTTAAATATAGAATGCATGACACAGACGTTTGTTTTTTTAGACGACAGATATTATTTTAAATTAATCAACTCATTACTACTTAAAAACTAAAAAAAAAGTGATACTTTCTTTATATAAAATTGTAATTTTGGCTCGAAAACCCACAATGAAATACATATCAATTTTGATAGGTTAATATTGTACAAACATCATACCTTGTAATACACATCGTGCCTACGTCTATACATTCCACTACAAATAACTTACATACACTACACACTTTTACTTAATTTATAATCACACGACTTCTTATAAAACTGTCCTCAAGAAGTTTTGATATGAACTGGATGGAGCTCGCGTGATGGTAGGCGTCAATTATTGAACACAGAGCAATGTGATAACAGAAGCGACTTAAAAACCATAACTACTGATTTTAAGAAAACTTTTCTTTACAAGTTCTAAATGTAAATAACCAGCGAGATTCCTCTCGCAAACATCGGTTTTCGTTACTGCGGCGAGGACACGAAAAACTTAGACCACGTCAATGTCAAGTTGGATTCCGTTCAGAGGGATTTTGAAACCAAATTTTTATGGTTTTCAATGTCATTTACTGACTAGTTGAAGTGATTGTACGGTCAAAATCACATACGGAAATTTTTGTTATATCTGAACGAGAGTGCTGTTTTACGACTAGCATGCGGTACAGCATGCGCTTGATGGCAAAGTAAAATTTTTGGAATTTCATTTTTGAACCCTTCAAACAAGTTCGTATCGTCTTTACGTTAATACGACAAAATTAATATCTTGTCGAACCGTCACAGTAAATATTTAATTGATAAGTAAATAGACACTTTTAAAAAATGAGAATACTCATATTTACAACAGTAGCGTTACTTCGTTAAACGTTTTATGAGAATTATTCTACTACTAGACAATCTAAATTTCAAGCACTGAAAAGACATTTCTTGTTGCCGCTTCTAAAAATTTAAGTACTCTAACCCTAGTGAATACCATGCGCCTGGTGACACCGATATATCGTGACGTTTCGTTACTGTTTGTTGATACAGAGTCAGTCTACTCGATGCTATTAAGCTTTGAACAAGTCAAATATTTTATCTCATTCTTCTGTTTATCATTAAAGCTATGAATGTTTCAATTTTATTTATATTATAGATGTATACCTAAAAACAGACATTCATAGTTTTAGTACAGTATAGGAATCGCGAATCAAAAATAAATATTGATAGTATTATGACAATATTATTTTTGGTTTTTTTCTTAATATATTGAAATCTCTTAGTTATCCTTTAATATGATATAGATACTTTGGACGTGCCTTATAAGCCCTATGACATTCAAAGGGAACTTTAAGTCTCTTTACAAAATTAACTACTATATAAATTTTCAAAATATCTAGTTATATTAAAATATATTCGCATATAATAAAATAGCGGTCAGAACATCACTAAGTTACGATTTTACCAAGTCCTTCGAAGTAAGTGAACTCGCTGTATCGCCTACAAACAAACATTCAAATTGTAGTAAATCAACCGACTGCCAATTTTGCAGACTCATATTGTTGACGTTGTGACAAAAATGTTTCTATTTTCTTCCATTTCTAAATTACAGAAAGCAGTAACAGCTGCCCAAATGTTTATTGTGATGAATTATTTATTTATTTATTTTATTATTTATATGATAATATATATTATTTATTTACTTCTTATACAAAGTTGAGTAAAATTTCGTTGAAATGTCCACTCACTATTCAAGCAAACGTAGCAAGCAAGCAAGCAAACTCAGCGCCATACATTGTTTCATCCACGGTTATGTCACATAAATAGCAATCGTGTATTACTTAGCGACGCAGAAAAACATAGACGTGTGGATGTAGATCTAGAAAGGACAATCGGCATTGACAGGCGACGGAATTCGACGAAGAGTAATTTGTCTTTCACGACGAAATTCTTACGAGAATTGGAACAAAGTACTAGAACGTAATGCGGATGTCCCGCCCTCGACGCCGCTGAGGGCGCGCGCTGATGATGCCGAGCTCAAGAATTCTTGAATTCTTCTTCTTGAATTCCAGTATTATCGCGCTTTATTGACATGGCTACTTCGGTTTTCGATATCATGCATATATAAGATGAACGTAATAGATTTAAGCAGAGAATTCCACCACACGGTCGGAAAGTCTGCGAGATCCTTTACTATTAGTTCGTTTGCGTGTCGCCTTTATCAAGGACGGGATCCTTGTGATTGAAGAATAAGCTCCATTGTGCGCATGTGCCGGAAATTCAGCTACCTACTTGACTGTGATTTCCGATGCGAAATCACCACCTCTGCTGGAAGTTTATTGGTTATGTTCATGTATGTTCATTTAATATAAGAGTAAATAAAACTAATAATAAAATACACAAAATTATTGTATAAAAATACAAATGACAAAATCTGAATAAAGTATGTTTCAATCTATTTATTGGAAATGAAGCACCTGTGTGGTGTTAAACAGACTCCACATTCATTTATATGCTTAAATCTTATACTACCCAGATACAAACCATTGTTGGGCACGAAGTGAAGTAAGCTATAGACCATACGCAAGTCTTTTGGGATGCTTAAGTCAATTCATAACTTATATAGTGCTTATATTAGTTTTAAAAACTTATTTCTAAACTAGCTAGTCATAATAACTTTTTATTATTACGGACATACACTCGTACACAATCGTGCACGCATGACATAGACACACAACATACATACACACACAATATAATAACTTGTCAGAGTAGTTTCCTAATATACCAAAACTTTCATGTCTGATGAAAACAAGATTTTCCAAACAAAAAAAAATACAAAAAACAGAGTGAAAAAAACAGTTGTTTTTTTCAAATTCGTTCTCAATTCGTTTAGTGGGAAGAATATGTTATACCTCTGAAAGCCATTCACCTATTACAATGATTATCATCTACGACTTTTGTGGAGTTAGAATTAATATCGGGATGAAGTTCAAGTTACGGATAGGGACCCCCCTCGGGACTAAAGTTGCAGTCGAGATAAATATGAAAAGCATAGTCGGGATCGGTGTTAGAATAGATCTGAAAATTAAACAGCGACTCAGTGTACATCGATACCAACGGAGCAGCCCGTCTTTGGCAATAAATTAGTTCCACAACACGCTTAAGGTTGCAAAAGTGAATGCAATAAATGGACATAAATTATATTGCACATTATATAAAGACAACTTTCCGTGTGTAATATTTTCAGGTCTGAAAATTTTGACCAAATAATTTTAAAAGTTTTTCTGTCTGAATTTCCACCAATAACATAGCTTTTTTTGATATTTTCTTCTTCAGTTCAAAGCACATTAAAAATTGATCAAGTTATGAAGACTAAATTAACTAAACGCGTCTTCTTTGGAAAAAGATCCGATGGAAATAAACGAAAACGAACCATTAAAATTTAAGACCGCAAATAGAAATTCTGCAATCTGAATGATTGTAGAATTTGTATTTGCCTAAAAGCGACTCTTGACCCGGAGTCTAACATTTTAGACTCCCGATTAAGAGTCGCTTTTAGGGAAATACAAACATTTAAATCGTATTGCAGTGACCGAGTGGCGAAATAACGTATCGGTTGTTGTTAGCCATTCGAGCAAAGCACAGCGGAAGGGATGAATGTTGTATAACGTTACAGACGCGATCCATGGACGGATTTTTCACGAGGTACGGAATGACATCTGCGACGAGAAAACAGAAAACACACGACCCGACTAATAAGATACGAGGCGCGAAACGAACTCGGCAAATGCATCGCGTCAAAATAACAGCTCGCGCGTTAATTACGCGTTTCGAGGCTCAAAAAGGTCGCCGCCGCCGGCGCGAAATGCAATTCGAGTAATGGAAAAACGAATTCCGCAAATGCGTCGGCCCTTTGACTGCGCGATGCGTTTGTGTTTGGTCCGCGGCGGGCGCCGGGTCGGCGCTGCGGCGTTGGCGAGGGCGGCTGGGTGCGGGGAGTTCGGGTGAATATTTGGAAAACGTTCACTGAAAAAGAAATTGTAAAGAGATAAAGCTCACATCAAGAAATCGTTCGATGCCTTACATCCATTATCATAAATATTTGCAAATTCTAAAAAAAATGAAATTTGAAATAATGCTCCAAAAATGTATTATTTATGTATGAATTTTATCATTGTTTGTGGAACAATGTGCTATTTATTACAAAATATGAAAATACTTCAAAATTTGATATGAAATCAATCATAATTCAGTCATTACATTTGGCCAATTAGCGTGAGTATTTAATCGAGGTTAAGTGGTATTAAATTTAATTATAAAAAACGCTCTAAAACGCTAAAATGTTATGAATATTTGATATAAATTGAATTCAAGTAAGTGTGTAATTATATTTTTGTGTCGCACCAAACCAAAATATAAACTTGAAAATGCTATTTGCAGAAAACGGAAAAAGGAAACTACTGAATGATTATTACCGTTATCAAATCGTTTACAAAATTTGCATATCAATCAAGTGCCACGAATCGCGATCCCAGCGCGCTCCCGCCCCAATCGAATCTGCGTGAAGCAAAAAAAAAATATATAATTCGCAATATGCATCAACCAGGCCAGGCAATCCTTGAACGCCATCTGCATGATTGATTGCATTTGCATACAAAAAAAACGAGGTAAAACGCGAACTCGGGCGAGTGTCATGAGCAGATAAAATATTCATAGCGCTCGCGGCCGCGTCTCGCGCGCCGTCCTAGAGCGGCGAAAATTAATATGGACGCATCGACCGCCATTTTGCACTAGTATAGGAGGCTGGGATATGAGATTGCTGTAGCTGAAATTTAATAGAGTTGTGCCTTTCATGAATGTAGACTGTGAGCGAACATTTATTTTGTTTTCAGGAACGTAGAGCTTCATTAAAAGTAAGGGAAATATTGCAGCATTTCTAAAGCTCCGTAGCTGTTTGGAAACGTAATGTAAAAAAAAACTTTTATAGAATGTCCGTCTGTCTGTATGTCTGTGTGTCCATTGCCTTTTACTTAGAAATGAGTAGAAGTACCGAGTGGAAATTAAAGAGCGAACACTTAGAAAGTTCTGTAGCCGAATATCGTTATCAAATTTCTAATTCAACGCGATAGAAAATATTGGCCTTTGAAGTGTATTTTCAGAAGGGGTGGTTTTAATGCAACCTGAGGCTCCCAGAAATTACATTCAATGACCAAAGGGAAAATTCCATCCGTCAATTGGAGAATTTAATTCAATGGAATGGAAATGAAGGAATATAATGGAAGGAATTGAATGGAAGGAATGGATTCTGAAGGGAATGGAATGGAATGGAATCCAATGGATAGGATGTTCATGGAAGGAATGGAACGGAAGCGAAACTTTTTTGGAAAAATATACAGGAATAGAATTCAGGGTTAAAAAAAAATAAAATAAATTATTGTATACTTGATTCATAGATACAAGATACTTTTCATGACCAATTATTATAAAAAACGAAAATCAAAATGAGAACACGATTTAATTACTAACTCGGGACAATGTTTATTGGTTGTTTTTATCGAGATGATCTCTCGTACATTCCGCTCGTTACACGCACATAACCTTCTTTTCTCACGTGGAAAGGAGGAAGTTAATTTTAGTCGTTATTCTCTATTTGAGATGAATTAATACCACTATCCGAAGGCAAATTCTATAGACAGCTGCAACAAAATGAGTGACAGACATCGGGATCGATTTTAATAAAAATTTATTGCATAAAAGATTGCAGTAGTGTTTAGTCTTTTAATTATCAATTTACCGTTGACTCGTGATGTACCGTGTTCACTTAACTATTAAAAACCACTGATATAATCGACAGTTTCGACACTAAAGGCCATTTATTGTATGTATTTTACATGCGTTCTTCATTTTTACAATGGATAATAATCGAGCGTATTTAAAATAGTCGCGGTCAGAGCGGACCCGACCGTGAACTCGACGTTTCACTGTGACGTCATAGCACGAAAGCAATCTAACGTGCCTAAGAAAGTTTCACTTCAGAAATAAGAGTTTCGTTTAAGCTTTCCTGTAAGCTATGAGTGAAGCCTTACATTCCGGACGTTTTTTTCAAAATTTTAAACTCGATAGCTGCAGATGTTAGATAGGTGTGATCATTTTCATATACATTTTTAAACAATAGAAAATGTTTTGAAGTTATATAAAAACACACTTATATTTCTCATTTCAAACCCGTTTATGTGTTGTAGTTTTTGTCTTCTCAAAAATACAATTCGGTTTATTTACACTTTATGTCTGAGGTTAGATCGCTTAAGTCTGTGTATAACACTTGGGTACATGGAAACTTTATTTGTCCACGGAATTCTAAGGAGATAGGTTGTAAGAGACGAATGGAAAGACACACAGATATGTAGACGATTTGCAAGAACTCAAATGAAAACCATGATTTAAGCGCATTCCCACATTTTAAAGAATGACTTACCACATTTATATAATTAGAATAAGATGTAAAATAATTCCAATCAATATAATACAATCATAGAATGGCATCCCACAAAATCATGATTGCCGAAAAATTAACTTTAAATTCTAAAAGTTAATTTCACGGGTAATTTTCTATATTAGTTATCGGTGTTTTTAACCGTGATCGAGATAAAAGCTAATTTTGGATACGCAACGTGACGTAGCTGACAGTGGAATCACATCAGACGTCGTTTATAGCCCAGCGCTTATGCAGTAATGAATAGAAAACGGGATAGAGCGAACTATACGACTACCCACAGGGTATTGAATCTTTGAACGCGGCACAAAGTTCTAATTTATTAGACACTTACTGTGGACATTTTCTGGTAGAAATGAACTAACCAAAGCTTTTGCCGTCTCGTGAAAATTATTTTATGAATATTTAATTTTATTGCTGCTGGCGATAAGGTATTAAAGCAAATGTAATTCTCAAAATATAAAAAAAAAACAAGAAAGAACAATATAAATAAATTTGTTGTGTGGAGAAGTTTACACGCTGTCATTAAAGTATTTTAAATTTATTACAATTATTTCGAAAACACATGTATTCTAAACATGTATTACAATAATGGTTTTACTTCAGTTCGAATAATTAACCAATTTATTATTTTTTGCATACATCTTTAAATAGTTGTTCGGAACGGATCAATGAATAACTGACAGTTCCAACAAAGATAGCAGAATCTTCTTGAATGTTCTTAATTATGAGTGAAAGAAAGCAATTATTCAGTCATTGTTTCATTGAATTTCCAATCAACACTTCAAAAGAAAAAAACGACAATAATCAAATTTGATCATTTATTTTCGTTAAGTAAATAAATATATAAAATGAATTAACAATCTTTAATTAATACATTTCATCAGAATATTAAATTGTACCTGTAGCTATAAAGTTACTACAACTATAGAAATAGGTGTTTGTCTTCGAGCAATGTTCACCTTTTGTGCATGCGTATTTAATTTAATCTTTATAAACTGTAAAATCCATGTATCACGTTGTAATTGCTTATAGAAGCAGTTCTCAACATCATTAAATTTTCTTTCGTCTTCTTATATATCTTCACTTGCATTCTTGAATGCTGGATATGAGATCTATTGCTTTCTATCTAACACCACGAAGCTAACGTACAGTATTAGTACCACTAGAACGCCTAGACGAGCGTATTCTAGCAAAAACCAAAAATCAGATTCCATGAAGAAACAAAGCAACTTCCGAGATAGGATTTAAAATATTAACAAGGCGGCGATATGTAATACTATGCTATTTTTGACGTTTCTCATTTCTATTTGTCAAACCATGGACACGTGACAAACATCACAAAAGAAAAATAAAACACGTTTATACTAATTAAACTCTTTTCAGAGGCTTGCTCGCGACATTAGTAACATGTAGCATACAACTCACCGCTGACCCTAGAATTTCTTCTTCCATTACGATCTCTCATCCGAGAATATCGATTCGAAAGGGTTGGCAGATATTGAACGCCTAAGCAAGTGTTAATATTTTATTTAACTTAGTCCGCTAAACAGTTATGTTGTTATTTCTACCTACGTTCTATGCCAAGAAGGGCAACGTCCTCAGGGCAACACGCAGACAGTCACATCCGCCAGGGCAGGCCTGCAATAGGATGTCGGCAGTATTGAAACTACCGACGAATGCACTCCTAGCCACCTCGTCTGAGGCACGTCGTACAGTGAGTGATACGTCAAAGGTGACAGAACCCCCCCTTCATCAGCAGGGTGAAGACTACTGGCGGAGGGGGGCTCCACATACAAACATACGCACGTACGTACACATACATACATATATAATTATAAGTCATAATAATAGATAAGTGTAATACAAGATTTCACGTATATAAAATTATATCTTTCCATGTATAGAACTGCAGCCAATCTCAATCCGCACTAGAAGCTTATATTTATTTAGAGAAAGTAATAAAACATATAAAAAAGAAAAGGAATGTGTAAGCTTTCAATATAAATTATCTATTTAACTTGTTTGTCGCCCAATATATTTGAATAATTTTATTTTTAAATATATTTTCAGATACATGTTTAGAAATTCTATAAGAATTTGAAATTCTAGAAAAAGGAGCATTACTATAATTAATCAAATAAAAAGGGATACTAGAGAACGGCGTATGTCTAGTGCGTCCTACAGAAGCAGAGAACGGAACACCTGCGAGGAGTTAGGGCAGTCCAGGCGGCCACGTCGACCAGCGGCCCCATGTCGAGAACGTCATCAAATGTATTACATAAGTATACGCTTGAGGATGTCGTTCTTTCTTTTTTCTCGTATTCCCAAACGGGTGATAGGATTTGGTTTAACTTTCTGTAAGAGTGTGTGAATACCTTATGTTAAATACTATATCTTTTTTATATTTATTTGAATTACATGATAATATCACCTTTATCGATAGCATCTAATACAAAACGCCACTATTTTCAAGTCAGCTTCTTGGCATTGATGGGATGCACGTTTGTTGTACGACACGAAAGTCAAAAAGAGTTTTTTTTTATTTCTTTGTAGCATTTTCGTGGGGCAAAAGAACATGCGAGCCACCAGAGTTGTTAAAAAAAAATAAGTTTAAAACTAGTTTGTCTTTCGAAGTCTTCTCCAAGATCTAATTTTAAATTCGCTTTCAACAAGGAAATAACTTATAAAAGGAATTTTGACTTTATAACGAATCAGTAAAAGCGATTGTACAAGGGAGTCGTGAAAGAGGTGCTAAATATATAAAACGAAATACATCCAAATCAAAATAAAACTCCGTTTTGCATAAAATTGATAAGACGAAAAAAAGACAATCCGAATTCTACGACGTATCAGATTTATAAAAAAATTCAAAATAAAAACACGATATTCATTATTCATTTTTTATTTCATTTACAATTTCAGTCAAAACTAAACAAAATATATCCTACCGTTACCTTCGTACTGTCATGCGGTTGAACAAACACGTGCCGGTGCTTAGACAATATACAATTGCAAAAGTGATATTTAAGATCATAGTGCCATTTGCTCACTCAACAGATTCTATATTCGTGTTGGCATCCGACTTTTCCACCAACAAGAACGTCATAAAAAGCAAGACGAGGAGAACTGCCAATATTCCAGAATTGTCTTCGATGTACCACACCCAGTCCACCAGGTGACGCGTGGCGTACATTTTGAATTGCGCAACAAAGTGCAATTTATTGTTTGCAATTAATCGTTATTATTAAATTTCCTTTTTTGATAGTGTCAAAACATAACTCACGTTTTGACATTCATTTTTTCCTTTTAGTTTAATAAAAAGTGCCTGCTTTCAGTACTCGTGATAAGGCAATGATTCTGTCACAAACATCCTATAAATAAAAATAAATATCGACTTTCGCATATAAATTATAATTTCTTGTAATACTATGATTTTGTATAAATATTTTGGGTTAATAAAATCAAAAACATTATATATGTCGATGTGCACACGTAAAAAGTTAAATTTCATTATTATTTTTATTTTATTAGATGTTAAAATTATTACGATAAAGGAGATTTGAGTAAAACATTTTTTTTTAATTTTAAAATGAAAGCTATTTTATTGAAGAAATAAGTATAACAAATTGTTTAACAATTGCATAATGAATTTTAGTATTATTCAAATTCAATTCAAAAATTTCTTTATTTCATTGGTTACAGATAACTTCTGAAATACGTCTATTGTAATATCAATTTACAACTCGTTCTGCAGGCAGTTCCCCTCAAAAAGAACTGATCAAGAAAAAGGGTAGTAATCAAGAACAAAAGTGTAACATAAAGAGACAACACGATAAGAAGTCGAGCTGGTTATATCCATGGATGTTGTGCTTAAATAAATCGAAAATTTTATAATACCCTTTTTTTACCAAGTAATAGTTTAATCATTTTCTCAAATTTATTTCAGAGTAAGTTTTGCATATCTACAGAGATTATATTCACCAAGCGCACAACTAATCCCATAAATGAGTCTGTAATTGTATTATATCGGTTAATAAAATACAGTTTATTATGATTTTTCGCATTGAACTTATGTCGATCATTATTTTTCCCTAAGAATTCCATATTTTGTTACATGTGTTAAGTGATCATATAATGTCATTATAATTATTACTCAACTTTCTTGTAATGATAAAATTATTATTACTTATACGCTTTTTCAATATCAAAGGCTTATAATAGCTAAAATATGAAATATATGTTTTTACATTCAAACTTAAATAGGAACCACGTTACGGGGAAACGTGACAGGCGAACGTAACGTTCTTTTAATATCGTAGTAAATCTCTCTACGTACATAAAGAAGTTTCACTTCAAAAATCAAAAGGAAATTGCTTATAAAATAAACGTTTAAGAAGCAAACGTTGCTCACCCTGCGGTGGGGCAATGCGAGTTGGGAGCTACCGACGACAGGTGTCGCTGTGGTCGATACCTGAACAAGATTTGAACTCAGCACCAACGCATAGCAAGTTAAAACGCTGATCACGGAACCGTCGCTTATTACTACGCCATGTATCATCATGGCGTAGACGACTTTTATAGTTTTGAGAAAATTATTTCATAGGTACAGTTTAAAAAGAATGAACATAGTTAAAGCAAAAATAACTAATGTGGAAGTCGGAATTCCGTATTCGGTGTTTCGTACCGACCATAATCATGTAAAAGCAATTGTAATAAGTTTAACTCATACGGGTACCGTATCACTCTTTATAAATTTCAAAGGTTTATTCTACAACATGGATTCAGAACGTCTAGCGTATTAAACTCGTACGCGTGCACACATGGATCGGTGATTAGACTGTCAGTATTGACAACATAGAATTGTGACATTTTACATATTTGAATTCTGGAATCGGAATGCACAAAAAATCCAACCCCCAACTTTTATACGGATAAAAAGCTATCACAAAAAAATATTTCTGGTAATTTCTCTATGTAATTATATAGCGGTTCACATAAAACACTTTTCTGTAGAATTTAATTAGAATGGATGAAAAAATGGCGGAGATACAGCAATATAACGACAGACGGACTGACGAAATAATAAGGGTTTCTTTTCTTTGCCTCTGAATGTCGAAAAAAAGAAGTTTATACTATGTGTCTAAATAATCAAAAAATATTGCGTTAAACTCTAAAGTTCCTTATAAATAAGACTAAAAAACTTTCTAATATTTACAGTTTTCAACATATCATTTCAAATATTTAACAAAAATTGAAATGAAGTAACAAAATGAAGTTGTAAGAATGTTTAGTGTTGATTATTTGCTAATTACACTAGTATTTCATTTTTATTATCCTATCTATATTCACTTAAAAATATAATACTGTTATAATGTTTTTTCAACTAAGCGAGATTGTAATTTCCATGTATTCTAACATGAAAATATGTAATTTGTAGACTCATCACGATCAAATACGGTAAAGGTAAAAAATAATATTTTGGTGCAAAAATTCTTTATAATATACGTTTATAAAAAAATCCTAGTCATAATTTTAAGTTATTTAACGCCATTATAAAGCAAATATTATATTAAACAAAATGAAAATTTTTCACCTGAAAAAATTCTGAAGGTTACCCGTGTTAGCGCCACCTACCTTATCATCGTCGAACTTTTCAGTGAACTCGTCTCTAGTCTCGCGCTTGTCGCGGGAACTCCGCCGGGCGGCGAGCAGCGGCGACTGCGGCGGCGTGCTGAACGCCGCACTGTTGCGGACGCTCTCTGACGGCGTTTTTATGAACTCGATTTTACCGCCCTCCACGCATATGTTCGGTGTGAGCGGATAGATCGGGGACATCGCGACATTCGTGTTCGCCAGGTGGTTGTACATCTGGTTGTTCTCATCCAACTCTAGAGTCTTCGGTTTGCTCTTCCTCCTGAAGGATTCGTAGGCGAAGGCCTGCGTTTTCTCTTCGGGGTGCACTCTCGCCTTGCCGGGCGGGGGCGGCCGGTCGGGCGGCTCCGGCGACACGCTGCCGTCCGTACTCGGGCTCTCGTTTCTATCATTTGAAGCCCTGTAAAATTATTTTTGATAGAATTAGAAATAAATAAAGTAGAATTTGTAACCTAACGAATTTAATTTTACACTGAATTATAGCGTGATTACATAACAGTCACTAGATGGCGTTGTTAATGATTACATGCGATCGAAAACATTTTTATTAGAAATTTACAGAAATTACTGACTTATTTACGTTTTTATACATTCAAAATAATTCAAAAGCAATCTAGATTTATTAAATTAAAATAAAAAAATATAAAATATGT
>BGZK01002326.1:0-63761 GCA_005406025.1 Eumeta japonica | reverse complement strand
ATTAATTAATTAAACCTCAAAATTTAATAGAAATTATATTATTTTATAAGGTGAATGCGGAGAATTTATGAGCTCATGTCAGTTTCTTTGACCGTTTGCGGTATGTTTTGACTCGCTATTTTTCAAGTGATTAACTCAACGTTTTGGTACGAGTTAATATTGAAATATGTTTTTTATTATTAATTTAAAAATAAAGTTTTATTACATTCTAAGATACAAGTATAATAATCCATTTGGCCAAATCGAGGAGTTTAGATCTTAAAAGTCTAACACATGGTCCACACAGCCTCCACACTGGCCTAGTGCGGGTCGGAATCCGCTACCATCACCGATGCGGGCAACGTCCGTTACGGGCGGCTTAAGCGTACTCGTAGATGCACGGCGCGAGTGGATTGATTTGACTTAAATAATATACTCATTGGCCAATTCGGCCGTGGTCAGGCTTCGAAGCCCCGGTACCTTCTGAACTTAAGGTGATGTACTTAACAGTTAAGCCACAGCCATTCAATTGAAAAAGCGTTAAATTATCGTATCCTTCAAGATATGTATTTGTTTTTCTGTATGATCTTTCTCGGTTAGGGTCTAATAGTGTTCAAAAAAACAACAACAATATGAATATTTATAGTAGGTATAGTAAAGTTAATCAGTGAAAATTAGTCGAGTTTCGCACATCATATATAATAATAATAATTCTATACTGATCTGATAATTACCCTTATTCTATGTGACCCTGATCTAGCGCAATGAAAATAGAAAAGAACGCCTCATATATGTAATTTGTTTACAGTTCCTTGACTAATTATACATCGTTTGTTAAAAATATCAAAGGGTAAGTAAGTATTTTCTTGAAAATAATTTAGGCGCTGTTGGTCTCCTTGTCTAGCGCACCCCAACAACGAAAAGGTTTCGATATTGGATTCATATTCAAAACGTTATTTTAGGTCTGTTTACACAAATGTTTTATTTGTATAATACACGATAAGTTAAGTAATAACTTCAGACACGGGTTCGGCCAACATCACACAACCCAACCCAAATGCAAATTGTTTTTAACTTATAAACAGCTACAGTTTTAAAATAGTATGCGTTATACATATATACATATATATATATAAGTACATTACCTTTTTTTGCGTCGCAGAGTGGTTTAAAAATATAAGAAATACTACTGCATGAAACTTCCAAGCTTCATGAAAATTAATTAAAAAGATTAAAATAAGTGATTATTTTAACAATATTTTTAAACATTAATAGTTATAAATGATCGTTACCTAAATGGTTATGTATTAAATCTTGCTGACTTTGAATCAGTTCAAACTCTTCAAATTGTGTTTTCATCGATTTATTAACCTCGCGAAAAATTTCAAAACAGCATCGGTCGGTTGATGATTTGACATACACAAATACACATTTATTTAATTGAATAAAAGCTTATAAAAACCAAAATATTTATTTTTGTCTTTGATTAATTTATCCATATGTCTTAAAAACGTGGAGTAATGTTGTTCCATTTTTATCTTTAGAAAAGTTTTGATTTTGTTACAAATGCAGATTTTTAAATTTATATAGAATTGATTTGTAATAACAAAAAATATTAAATTATTTATTGTTTTGTTCGAACAATTATATGTGTTATTGCTGAATGCAATAGGTAATATCCTTTATTGGTAGTAAAATTTACGAAATAAGCTATAAGAGTTTATCTACGAAAAAATGTTGTTAGAAGATTTACAAAAAAGTTAAGATTTTCACGAATTTATTCGAAGTCAGAGCATTTACAATTTAAACAGTAAATATTCATATATGCTTATAGCTGAAAATTACTATTAAAATTAATTTAAATATATGCATTTATTTAAGCTGTAACAGGATAATAAACAGATATTAGGTTTAAAATTAAATAAATAGCCATTGCAAATAAAATATTTTATATAATTTTTTCATACACAATAAATATTATTATTTTAGGATTTAATTAAGTGAAATAAATAGTAGATACCTACTAAATATATATACCCAAACACCAATAGCTACGTCAGTTAAAATATTTTTAAACCATATCCACGTGTCACGCGCACGCGCATAACAATGCCCGTACACGTAAATATGCTTGACTGGCAACACTAACAAACCTACTCCACCAAACTAGTTACACAATGTGAACTCGACCATAAGACTTAATAAGTATGTAGCATCGGAAAAAGTTAATTCGACGTCATCTCCGCCAGATCAAAAGTGCCGAGCCATATTTAAAAAGCATTACGGCCATCAATTGAGCCTAGTTTAAAAACGATAATTTTGTTTTTCGCTCCGGGCGTGGGACGTTAAATACGTATGGTCCGACTCACAGTGAGCCAGCCGGCGGGCCAGTGACCAGCCCGGTCCATCAAAATTATCTACTGGCTTGCCTTTTCGTTTGTTAACTCGATTCCTTTCAATAAGCATTACTGAAGAACAAAATTCGATGATTTTTGATCTTGTGTTCTTATGTCCTACCTGTTTTCTAAAGTATTGCATAGTGAAATAAGGCAAAAAATTTCAATATAAACCAAAAACTGACATCTTGTTCGTATATAATTTTTTATAATATTGAAGTCGTAAATTTTAATCAAAATCTGCTTCCTTTTTTATGTAAATCGTTAAATGTATATAAAAATATAATAATATTACACACGTTATGATAACACGCATAAAGCTGTCAACAAAATATTGACTATAGATTTTTAATAAAAAAGATATACGGCAGTTTGAAAAAAGTTCTACAAACAGAATCGTTTTTACAACAAATTTACCCATCTCTTGTTGTTTAGAAGTGCAATTCTAAAACGAAGACACATTAAAATATGTATTTACATTGTACTCGTACATAACATATGTATGTATGTATTTAAGTACAAAGCAAAACAGAGGTTTATTCTAAACTCAAATACTGGCTCGTCCACTGGCTACGTGTGAAATATTACAACTCTATATTATCGACTGCGCGTACGTTCCGTATATTCAATCGATTTCGTTCACGTAACGATTACACAGTTTCGGTTAAATAATTAACGGTTAGCGGCAGGTTAATATCTCAATTGCGGTCGTTCTATCGAAAGCGCTTCGAGTCGGTAACGGATTTGTCCGGTCTAAACGCGCGCTGTCAGCTCTGATTGCGGTCATCCGTTAATTAGGAGTTGACCGAATATTGGCTATTGTGTTATGAATTTACTAGCTCTCTCTCTCTCCTGACTTCACTTCAATAAGAAAGTATGCAATAAATGTTCATATCTTTTTATCGAATCTGTTTCTGGATTCAATACTAATTCGTTATAACATAGGTATTATAAATAGTATCGTATACAATACTAATTATACTATGTGTCATTAGCGGTTACCCGCCCTCTACGCCGGGCACTACGAGTTGTAAAATCAAACGAGAATAATAAAGTGGTGAAGAGCGTATGTAATTAAAAAAAAAGACTTAAAACCGTCTACAAGCGACTATGCATCGAATGATCCAAGGTTTATGCTGATATGTACAATAGTAGTTAACTGATGCTCGGATAAATATAATTTTCATTGTATAATATATGTAGAATAGAGGTCACGAGCCAAATAATAAATGGTGAAGGGTTATGGAATTCCAAAATTAGAAATTCTTAACAAATTTATATTACAAACGGCATTACCTAGGTATACGGAACTCCACCCGCACAACTCCCAAATCGCATCTATTGGATTTCTTTATTCGATATGGTTTCAATATTACTATAATTTTAATAGTACATCGCCAGCGATAACCGTTGTATTTCCTATTTTAATCGAAAGGAAACGTAGTTCAGTCGTAATGTACTTTAAAAATCTCACACTACGAACTCTCGTGAGCGCCTTCCGATCCCAGCATTACAGAAATCGTCCGACGGCTCCGGTGGCGGCGCCAACGGGCACGGCCACAGCCGAAAAGGCCGCGGCACCTCTTTATCGGCCCTCCGCGCCGTTCGCTGGAACGTTACAATACAGAGAGGGAAAAAAAAATCCGGTCCCACATACGCGGGCCCGTATGAGAGGCATTAGATTCATTCATCCGTTGTCTTCTATCTCGCGTAGTAAAATCGAAAGTGTCGGCCTGCCTCCGCGCGGCCTCCACAAAGGCGGCGCGCGCCTGTCCATTGACCGGCGGTATGTCGGAAGCGATGGTATGTACGGGATTTCAAGTTTCATAAAGTGATTTCATACAGTTTTACATGTATATGCAATTCGAAAATCAATAAGCTTATCGCCTTAAAAACATAAGAGATTTTTTTTCTATTGTTAAGAGTAGATAAAAATTGTATATTAATAATATAAACTCACGCCTGTTCCCCAGTAGGGTAGACAGAGACTGTAAATCTCCATTGGTACGATCTTGGCATATCATTCTCGCATCACTGACATCCATCAATCTTTTCATACAAGCTCGTCGTCGGTTTTAGGTTGCTTTTTATAACTATGATCCATTCCATTTAGACTTCATTTATGTCAAACTTTATCCTTTCGATCAAATCCATTATATTACATCCAATATCACATTTTTTAATTCCATTCTTCCTTAACGTTTTATATCCTTTATCCATAGCTTTTTTGTTTCATTTCAACATTATGCCAATTTTTCTCTAAAAGTGTTGTAATTACTATATTTTTTATCATATTACATTTTATCCCTTTATTATTGTAGAGCATACAAATTGCATTAGGTAATGACTCTCGCCAGCTTGGCAGTGTTTTAGATAAAAAAAGTGTTTCTGGCTTCGAATATTGAATATGTTTAGACATAAGACCACAATGCCCTCGCGCACTCAACTCTACTATAACCAACTGCGTTCCATTAGCAGAGTTAGGAGACTGTTTACGAACTCCCGTTTATTAATAAGTATACATCTAGATCTTTATTTCGATATCGCTCATTTTATTGCTCATCATTTATTATTAATATCGCTAAATGGATTAATACTTCAATCCCAAACGAATATTTGGGCTGTTCGAAATTTTAAGCGACTGATCATTACATTTGTTATATATTTTTGTAGTTTTCTATATAATAAATTTGTCATCCTATTATGCTAAGCTTAAAAAGTACGTTATTGAATTACAAAAAATAATTCCTCATTAAATTATCTAGAAAAAGCCGGTTAAGCCTGAGTCGAACTCACACAGAAAGGGTTCTGTATAATAAATTATAGCATTGTCTTATATAGTTTTATTTTAAGGATAACCCAAAACAATGATTGCTAAAAGACTGCGTATGGTACTTGCATTATAAAGGAAAATTGTTGAATACGTTATCTGTTCTTGAACTGTCCTGTTGTATATTTTTAAATAAATTGCCTAACATCGCCTGATGATACAGGTAGTCTAATATTACATTTTTCCTTTTTCTCCTTAATATTTTTTGTTACCAGTGGAGATTTATAAATTTAGGGATCTACTTCGTTTTAGGTGTTCCAGTAAATTGTGTGAGGCCCCATATTCTGAACTTTTTTAAAATTTCAAAGTAAATAATTTTAACCTGAACGTTACATATACATTTATCTTAATAGGACAGCAAACACTAGCTGATAAATCCAAAAATGTATACTACTAATTTTATTCAACATTTACGTTGATCTAAAATTTTGCACGTTTTTCTTAAAATATGTGATATTCGCCTGTATTTTTCGTTTTTTTATGAGTTCTCTTTTAATCACTGCTGCCGTGGCATCCGCCCTTTCACAACCTTTTTATTTCAAATCGAAGGTCTCGCAGCCTAAGCCTTCCGCACTGGTTCAGAGCGGGCAGGGGGCGCCGACAATACCCCTCGGCACTCTTTACCCGCGATGACGAAGTCCGGGCCGACGGATTAACGCGCCAAGCACGAAACGTGTGCTGTATAGTTTGACTCAAATTAAAAACTCATCGCTCCATTGGCTCCCTGTCAAGATCGAATCCTGTACCTTCCCACTCCGAGGAGACATTTAGGACCACTGAGCCAGAACCGTTACGTAAATGCGGTGGCGACCGGATAACGCTGTTACAGCGGCGAATGACACACCGCTGTCCGAGCCGGGGCGCGCGGTGCCTTATCCGAATTATATATTACCAAAGCGCAGTTCAAAATATTGCGTTTTTGGCTTTGCATCTCTTTTATGATATGACATAAAGTTTTATGTGTTCGAACAAAAAAGTTGTTCGAGTGGGCGGCTGCTTTGTGAGGGTGCTCTGCAAAAAGTACGGTATTCGTTTGGAATCGTATTTTTATCAATTTAAAGGACTAAAGTGGATTTTAGAACGTTCTTATACACCTTTAAATAATTATATATACATATGTATGATGTTTTATAAATTGAATTACAGTATATGACAGATTATCAACAGAAACAAAATATTATATTGGCGCTTTTCAATGTGATTACAAGAATAATATGTTAATTTCTTGCTCGTTCTTCTTGAGGGATAACTGCCTTACGAACGAGCTCTAATTGGAAAAAGTGGTAGTAATTAATAGCATAATTAAAAAAAACTGTAATTTGTTTAAATGTTATGACGTATTTCATGTGTTATATTATAACGAACGAAGTGACGGTATTTTGAATTCCAATTCGTTGGATCGGGATTCATATTCGAGGGTTAGCGGTCGATTGCATGCTGCATGTTAATGCATGTTGCAGGCAAGCGTCTAATTATGGAATTCCGCAAATTAATACCCCACACAATAGAATATTTAATATCAGGAAGATCAAATAAGAAAAGTAAATATTTTTTTAAGTAGATACATATTGTATGTTTTTTTTATATAAAATAAAATCGTCACATAATCCAATATTGTTTTCTCTTATATTTTATAAGAGATAGTTATCTCAGTAAGATAAATATCATTCGAAGAAATAATACATTATAAAGTGTAATATTGATTATTATTTAAAACGTATGTATACTGATCAAATATTACAAAAAACATCAGTATATTTATTAGTTTTTTAACATACAATAATAAAAACGCATGATTACAAAAATGCATTACCGCCATTCTATATCAATCTATATTAACATTAAATTTATATGTTAAGTACAGTATTTTTGAAAAGTATTGTATTAAATATAGAATGTCAATAATCAAATAATAAAATATAAATGTGATTCTTATTTACAAAAGTCATAAATAAAAAACCTAGCTACGCACTTCGTGAGAAGTATAGCTGTGACTATACTGTTTATAATTTTTTTTTTTACTTTATAAAATGTAATTACGTTGTCTCAACAATAAATACTATCTATATAATTTTTAATTATACCCACTCACGGACAAACATTACAGTAAAACTACTTGTGATATCCGGTGCCATAAGAAAACCTATACCTACCTAATTTGAAATAGTTATCGCATCGCATAAGCCGGTGAACGACTACGGTTTCTATGCGAAATATATGTGTAACTAGCTTTTTGCCGCGGCTCTGTTGAAATAAAAATTGTCCATAGACATTTCGATTTTTTTTAAACCTCAGTCCCAAACCCTAATCGATCCCGAAGTTAATATTTTCGTTGTGAATTTATCTTTCTTTAACTATTCCTCGTTTTTTTTTATTTCATGTCTCCTTCTAATTCTATTTTTTAATCCATATCTCTCCTTCCAACCATTTTTATCTCAAAGAAACCTTTCTTTATTCGCGATCAATCTTAGGATGGTCTTTAGTTTTATGAAGCTAATTCTTCCGTCTCTTTGTGATTCCGTATAGAATATTTGGGCTATTGGACAATTTACGAATTTATGTATTTAAGAACAGACAGCGAACTCATTTGTTAGGTTATTTTTAAAAAGTTCATAACTCCTTTGATCTATTATCCTTAAAACTCAATTCGGACACTATATAAGTTGCAATTATAAAAAAAAAACATATTTTCTATGCATAATAAATCGCTAAAGATATACGTAGGCTTATAAAATTTTAATAAAACAACTATATATTTGTACCTATAACTATCTCAGTTTCCAGAAAGGGATAAATCCGTGAGAGATAAATAAAATTTTAACTATCACACGGCAACACTCCCATGAAATGTAATAATTTTTAAGAACCCTATCGAGGCTTATTTTTAATTTCCTGCCACCAAAAACACCCGCTGGTAGTCATAACCCGGCTGTACGTGATCGAGCGGCCCCTTTGACCACCACAAACATTTTTTCATCGCGCCTTTTACAGTTTTTTTTTTTTTTTAATACATTTTTGTTATTGCTCGCAACACCATCGGGGCCTGGCTACCGGGCGTTCGGACTCTCATTTTTGAACGCGCATGCAAAATGAATGAGTTATGAATTTCGATTTGATTTATAACGCATCGGTCGAAGTTAAATTTTTGAAATGTTGCATTGGAACGTTTTTAATATATTTATCTATTTAACAAATGTCAGATACTTTATGTGGTGATATTGTTTTTTTTTTTCTATCTTCGAGGCATCAATTTTTATAGCTCAACTTATATTCTTGAGTTGAAATTATATACTTATCTAATTGCGTTAGAATCTCGACGATATGTAAATTTTATTCTAATATGGAAAAGTGAAATGTAATCTAAATATTCATTGTTAGCCAAAGGAATAGTAAAACATTCTTCTGCATTTAACTTGTGTCAGTAGCCTTAGTACGTCCTATGAAGACCCTAACTGATTTAGTTTAGCCATTTTCTATTTAGCCATTATCTACATATTTAACATGGTACATTTTATATGTTTTATTCATTTTGTAGAATAAATTATGTGCGCGTTCCAGCTATTTAATTAAACTCATTGTGAACGTTAATCGTTATAATTTTTGCAATATAATTTATAACTTCAACGATTGAGATTATAAAAGAATATTTTAATTTTTATGCAAATAGTTCAATTTCAGTCAGATGAGACATTTAAAAATTAATATATCTTATATCTAGATTATTTCACGGAACTCAACGAATGTCAAACCATTCGTGCTAAGTTTTAAAGTTATCTTTAAATATCAACTTTTGCTTAATATTACAATGTTCCGTCGGAAGTGCCCGTCGCACAAAGTAGGCTATTGGAATGAAGGTTCCTACGCCCAAGGAAATTTATTATAATTGTTCACACTTATTCGCGACTTGCTCATTTTATACCTTATTTCCTTATGATTATTTAGTTATTATAGTTTCAATATTTTTTATTTTCAAACAACGTATCACACTATTATGGTTCAGTAGGTAAGTATTCTCAATTTACGAAAAAAATAAACGCGTCGGAGATACCAAGTAATATAATTTCTTGTCAATATATTCTGTGGTGTTTATAAATCGGACATTATTTCTGTAACAATTGTAGATCGATAACAAAATTTATACGATTATAATATCGTTATTTATAATTCGCACCAAAATCGGAAAAGCAAATAGAATTATTTAAAAGTGCGACGTCTCTTTCTCCTTCATCTCTCGCAGTTAATCTTGTAACCGATCATGTATGAACTTATGTACTTTATACCTAAGTGTTGCGGCTAAAATTCACTCTTGTTTCGTCGAAAAAGTCGAATGGTAATCAAATAATGGATGTAGGTCTATCGTGAGATGCTCGTGATTTACAAACACGACGCCGGGTTGGCCTTCGTCAATTATCAATATACCGAAGCAAGAAATAATTAAAATATGATCGCAAATGTTCTATTTCAATATAAGTACATACAAAATATGTTTCTTTTTTACTTATATTCTGTACGTATTTAAGAGTACTCTTTGGTTGCGGCATAAAAGCTACAACACAACGCACGAAACTCTGCCGCTCTGAATTGCCTGCAAATGATCCGCCGCGTTCCTTTTTTACGCCATTGCGACGCATTCGTGACTTTCACAGCGGCAGAGTTTCGTGCATTGTACTGTAGTACCTTTATCAAAAATCGAATCGGCCATGAAATTTATACGCACAAACGAAATGGAATAATAATATCTTTGGACGTAGATGAACAGTGCCATTTTGTTCCAAACTAAGCAGCGAGGCTTGTGCTATGGATATACCAGATAGTTGATATAGCAGATACATACTTTTTTTTTAGTATATACATGTAATATTTATTAACGTCGAAGAGAAGGAGAAATTATTTATATGCCTTCTGTAAATATTAAGGTTTCACCGATAAAATATCATTGTATTGATGATATTTGAAAAAAAAGACCGGACAATACTTTTTCCAAATGTCTCTAACACCTACTTATCGCTGGATGAACATCTTGTTGACATTAATACGTATTTTATTATCTAGGCGATACATAGATGAATGGCTCACATAGTTCATTTGTTAATTACTCAAAAAAAGCACGTACCCAACTGTTAAATATTTACTCAGCTTACACAAAATCATATTCCGTGAAAGAAAAAATAAAATAAAACATATAAAATGTACAAATAGATAATTGTAAATATTATTTGAGAAAATTATACATGATCATTTTTTATAGTATTTGTCAAATACTATTTGATATCTTATCCAACGTTAAGAGTATTAGACTCACGATTTTCTATAAGTTCGAAGTGATTTTAACACACAAAAATTTTATGAAGTTCTATCCAGTAAGAGTCGATATTCTACGACTTTATATTACAATCGAATCTTTTCATTCACTTTCTTACTTCCAAAGCTTCGTTGAGGGCCGTAATATTATCGATTCTGTCCTCGGCGATAACTCAAAACTAAGACCCGCGACTAAATGCGGTCCGCAACTAATTGCCACACACGATCTCGGCTGGAAACCAAAAAAAAAATAATAATAACAACAGGCCGGGAATCGAACCGGCGCTGGCGAGATCCATTGACGTTTCACACTTCTATAAAGTTAGCTTTTGTCCTTTACTCAAAGCACACATTTGAATTTGATCATTGCACTAGTTGCTTATCAACCATAGATTCAAGAGTTACTGCCACATAGTGTAGGCGGATATTGTGTTGTATTATATAAATTACATTTCCGTTCATGGCTTTAGGAAAAAAATGTATATTTTTTTGGTGTTTTCGTACAAACGATGTTAATAAAATATTGAATATTTTCGCAACGTAACCTGGTGCTTTACAGAAGGCATATAAATACTTTCTCTTTCTGTTTTGTCCCGCGTGTAGATTTCATGACCAGTTCAATTTTTCGTAAAGGTAGCTTTTCTCTTCTGCTACAATTTAAAAACAAAAACAAGTGTGAAATATTGTATGCCAAATACATATGAAATTACAACGAAGTATGTATGTAATACCTATACACGTGTATATTTTTTCAAGTGTAGTTGATGTTAACTATAATGGAAAAAGCTCAGTATAAACATACCTAATATGATCATCGTTAAACAAAAATCAAATTTCCAAAATAAATTAGTTATTGTATTTATTATTCCAATATTTTATTGACATTTTAGTTATTGTTTTTTTTTAGTATCATAGATGCATCGGCTACTACCGATTTTCTGCTGTGACCGGAGGTTTAATTAGTACCACTATAAATGAAGAAGGGATACAAAGATAGTTGCTTCTATATCCTTCCAATAGCGTTCACTTAACGCTTCTTTTAGATCTTAGAATACAATCTGACACTATACAGGTGACATTAATAGTCATAATGAATCGACACAGTTGAGAACGATATGGATGTTAAGGCTGTTCAAAATATCATTGTTTTTCGTGTTTATAATTCATTTAATAGTTGGGGGGGTCGTGAGCTTCGCAATATTTTCACCGTTGAAATTGTTGATGAATCAACATCGCGATGCTTACTTAAAGTTATGGAAAATGGTGAGACAGTGTCTCATAGTTAATAGTGTCTCTGAAACACTATTAACTATACGTGAAAATGAAAGACAATTCAAGAAAATTAAGAAATTATGGGATCTTATATAGTACAAAAAACAAAGTCTTACAAATTCGAAGACAATCCTGTGAAAACAAACAAAAATAATTCTGACAAGAAATCGCAAGACGAAACAGATGTAACTATTTTCCATAATTCATTCATGGTGACTTCTTAACGAGGATTTGATACGAAAATATTAGAATCGTATGAAATAATGGATTATTGTATCTAAGTATTTCTTTGACAATGATGGATTTTACAGGAAATCAGAAAATCACAACTTGCCTCTGAATTTTGAAATAATTATAACTATTGTACAAACTCTCAGCATAATACATTTCAATACTCTTAAAATTTATATTAATGATGGTATAGCACTAGTTCAGAAAATACAGTGCAAAAATCTGTGTTTTTGGTGCTTTTATCTAAGATTTCCTTAAAAAAATGCATTCGATAGATACAACGACATTTCTACAAAATTTTTGGTGTCAAATTTACTGCGTGTAGGCCGGATTATTAAAAATATCAAGATTTCAAGTCGACAAAAGTTCCTGCTGATTGTAAAGCTTTCCTTTTACGCACTCATAATAAATTATAATTTATACATTTTTTTTGCATTAATGCTACAAAATATGCACAAGTTTTAGAAATACTCAATGAACAATTTTAAATTTTAGTTTGCGTAATATGTATTATGAACATAGAGACTAAATACCATACTATAATACCATACTAAAATTTTAGTGTGGTATTATAATGTGAATTATTGATTAAATATATGAAGGAAATAATAAAATGTATAACGCCAAGAATGCGATATAGGAAACGTACTATAAAATTTATATATATATTTAAGTAAAATTTATCATTACCATAACCGGAAACCACAATATTAAAGCAATAAAATAGAAAATAAAATAATTTAAATTTAAATTAAAATAATTTAAATAAGCTACTTTTGTTTAACTTTACGGAAAAAAAGTTAATTTATAATTTTACAAATTTAGTATTGGATATGTAAATTACATCTTTAACGTTATATTCAGACACGTGAATTAAATTAATAAAGCTATAATTATTGACTTATAGAATTATTAATTAATTAAGAACATCTTGTTCATAATATGACTATTATGGCATAGATATATAATTTAATACAACAGATTTATTATTATTATTATGTTTACATTAACATACAAAACATTTTCGTTCTCACAGAGTCAAATAATGGAATGCGCTCACAAAAAAATAAATTTAGAAAACATACCAACAAACTCGACAGCATTCAATCACAGTCTTCATTACTATATACGACCACCCAAGCGCAACACTCATTACCGGTACCGAGGGTAGAACAAGACGTACCTTTACAATTGTATGAGAGGCTGCGCCGGCGCAGCGCGCGCCGCGCGGGACGGGGGGCGGGAGGGGTCGGCGGCGAGGGGGAGGGCAGCCGGCGGCTTCAAAGCGGGCGGCCGCGAGCAAAGGCGGCGGCGTGCCCGCTAATTGGAGGTCGCACCGAGATCAAAGCGCGCCGCCGCCACCGCCCGACACTCTACGTTTATATTAGCCAGGCACAGGTAACGCCGAGCCCCGATTAGCTATTCTGGCTGTTGCTAGGACCCGATAGCGTTAGGACTCGCGCTTCTACAGACGCATTCGGGCGCCACGGCCAGTATTTTTTCCTATGTATTTACGTATTTGTAACAGCTTAGATGTGTACACATTCCTGAAATATTTAGAAAGCCAAATAGCGCTGGTGACAGCTAATCTTTAAATACATTTTTTTAAATATTTTCCCCCTCTTCGTTGATGTGATTTAGCCAGTCGTGAATACACCTCCTCCACCCATTCCTAACGTAAGATTACTATTATTAACCAATTAATTTTTTACGACATATTCAAATCATCGAACATGTCCGGTATGCGAAATAGTACGATATGGTACAATAATCTATTTCCTGAAAGATGAAGCTTTCCCACTTGACCCCTAAATGAAATTTGGTGGGATTTCGCCGGATCCTTACTCCCATTCTGAATTCACTTTATTAATCAACGTCCCATATGGGAAATGTAGTCTAAGCTCTCGAGATAAATTCGATCTTAAATGGTAACTACAGACCTACTTAAAAAATAATTGAGTTCATAATTAAACTTACTCTTTTACAATCGCTTTTGATATACTACATTCTAAAAATGATAACCAAATCTAAAAAATGTATATGTTATTAACTTTTATTTAGTGAAATATCCTGCGTACGTATGTTTATCTACTTTAATTACAGGAAATAAAGGTAAAGAAATTAAACAAACTTTATACCGATTTATAAATGGTTACTGATAACGGCGTAAAAAGCAATTTGTTTCACATTTATTCTGAATTCATATAAACTGTATTGCTACGTATTATTATATTTACGTAAATTACTATGTAATATATATGTATGTAAAAAATAAGGCTTAGACGTAAAATAATTATTTTTGAACGCGTTTCAGTCCATGTCTGAAATAATGTATCTAATATGTTTTTAGGTACATATCCCTTAATACATGGAAAACAGCCTTCATTCTGTTAAAAAAAAATTAAAGACAGGTAACAATATCCTTAAAACCTTATCGAGATAAAGGTAAAGGCGATCGATTCAATGCAGGATCAGCTATGTAAGTGTTACAAACAAACTATATCTATTTTAAATACATACATTGGTCTTAAAAATTTGGAGACTAATTGTTAACTTTTTGTGATAAATAAAGGATATTTTCATGTCTGAAAAAAGGTACTGCATAACATCATTGAATGAAATTTATTCCACACTATACTAAAACTGTAATATAGAATTTTGCATTAAAAACATTAAATGAATTATTTGGCTCTGCCTGCCTTTCTGCGAAATAGGCGTGAGTTTATAATATATATTAATATTAATATATTATACGTCAGATAGGATTATAAGTACTCTCTATCTCGTTCATTTTTAACATTATGTTTTATTGTTTGCATAAGCGTTGTTGTCGTTGTTGTTGAAGGAGCTGTCTTTTTCATCCGTTTCAAGATCTATGTATGTAAACAAGTTGAAAATTGTGAACTCGGTTCGGAAAGGTATTTCCAAACCGAATGTTGGTAAACATTATAATAATTTTGACAATAACCTTAGCGTATTATATTGACATTTTGTATAAAATTCAACTCAAAACTGCCCAATCTTGCACACTTTTGTCGTACCAGAACTACCAGTCTATTTTTTCATCAATTTTGATAGAAAAATTTAAGGTATGTTAATATAGTATTGCAACTCTATATACGTGTTATACAAAGAAATCGCTTTCACAGTGCTAATGATCGTAATTAGGTCACATGTCTGCAGAGAAGTAGTTATCAAGTATATAACGGGTCCAATATGGTCTATTTCTTCAAAATTTAAAGCCCTTGTTTAAATATCAAATCTTATGTATACTTGGATAAAGAAACCAATACAATTTTCCTTTGCGGTGAACGTGGCTCATTATTTGCTAATTTAAATTTCGCTTGTAAAACCTTTTCTCAAGCATCTCTAGTAGCTAGCAACAATTATAACTGTCCATGAATTTGTCTTGTTAGGGGCTATAAGCGACTCGAAAAAAATATGGAAAAGATAACTGAGTATGAGACAAACAAGGAAGGAAAAAAAGATAAACAAACGTGTAATGTCTCAAACGTTTCGTTTTTTTTTAATTTTGGTGTGTGGAGAACATTAATAAGCAATTTTAAAAGAATAACTTTTTTGTATGCCCTTATATAGTAAGGGAATGTATACTATACATTACTGTATTATGAAGAAAAGTTGAGCATTTAATAATAGTTTTTTTTTATATAAGTTAATAACATTGTCATACATTCTTCTTGAAATATTCGATGTAAATAATCAATGTCGTTTCTCAGATGTCAATGGGTATCTAATAAAATGTATCAAAAATGTATAAATATGAAGACGAAATGGTTACTAATTGCATAATATACAAATATAATAAAAAATACATTTGTCGAACAAATATGAACGACTATTTAAATGAATTAAACTTGAGATAAAATAATAAATGCGACGATATAAGCCGTTGCTTGAATTTAGCACGAGACCTACCATTTAAATTATGCTTTAAATAAATATACGGATTACCATTAAATTTGATATGAATATCATAATGAGAATAAAAAATATCTTAACTGTCCGGGAGTTTTGCCATATTTCTAAAAGCAAAATATGTCAGACACAAAAAATGTCCCAAGTCACTTTCGTAATTATTAAAACTCGTTATTTTATTGCAATGAAAATTTAGATTATCAACTGGTTTATTTCTTCTGTATATACACAATCAAATGTATTACATATTAATAATACCCATTTTCACTATAAATACTACAGGTGCCTCCTCATATGAGATTTGATAGACAGTCTATGTGGGCCCCATACGTCTTATGGTACGCTCAGAAATTTTACTGCTCGGTACTGTTCTCTGTGTCATCGTACCGTCTACTTTCATGGTGACCCTGTCAAGGTATCAATGTTCTTCTACTCCAAGAGAAACCGATCAGATCTGATTCCATCTTAAACGCTCCGATGAGTGTAAAATCCCGGATCACAACAGCGCCGGGCCATTATAACCCCATGGGCCGCATCATCCGTAAGCGACTCTAATCCGTAATGAGTGGTTAGTGAGAGGCCAAATAAAACGACGCGACCATAGATAAGATCGATCCGCGGGCCGCGGGCCGACAGCTCAATCTTCGGGGTAGGGTGACCGCTCTAACTTACCCGTAAAGGACACCGGCGGTTGACTATGATCCGAGATGTATGTTGCGCGCGTTCTTTGTTGACAGTATACGTGCATAATGCTCTAATTCAAAGTTTCGTTTCTTTAAGCATAAGATAAGTTTCAGTGTCAGGTTCCGATTCTAGAAGTTTGTTTTATATGACTTAAATGACGAACACTCACTTGTTTTGTTACTTTAAATGTGAATTATCAAGGTTTGTCAAATATATCTTGTAGGTGTTTGAATATCAGTACATCAAATCTGATTGTGACATTAAAAAGCTTAGGATTTGAATTTAGTGCCTATATGGTCATTCAGTGTATTGCTTTATAAACTTAGTACATTAAATAGTCAACTGGAATCAACAAGCATGAAAAGTTTGATTAATGTCAGTGAAGCAAAAAAGATGTGTGAAATTTATCAGGTGTGTAATGTGTAAGTCTGTAATCTCCGTTTTCCCCAATTGCAAATAGATGTAAGCTTATAAACGGACAAAATAAAATAATAAAAAAAAATGTTTTGTTTAAGTCAAAGCGCTTGATATTGCAAATTTAAAACATGAATTTCTAATTAAACTATTTTAAATGGATATTTATTGTGCCTAGAAATGCATGTTGGTTTTGTACTTTTGTACTACACTTTTAAACGTCATGGGAATGTAAAAAATAAGTATACATTACTTAATTTGTACATACAGAATAAGGCTATTGAATCATCAAGAAAATTTTTAATTTAACGATATGAAATAGGAAAATTTTACGATAGAATATTGAATTATATAGCAATGTAATGTCAACAATAATCTGACAAATAAATGTTCTGTGATTTTCCAAATTCCCAAATTTTGTGACTTACATTTCAAGATATAATTTGGAGGCATAGCATACATTTATTACGAATTTAACAAACTATTGTTGTTTTACAATAAACAATAATATATCCCTACACATGAGTGTTACATGCAAGAAACTGTCTTTTATTTTGAATCGCAAAGACGCCCTACTCGTCCACAGAAAGCCACCGGACAAGAATTTAATTCTTTGCATTATGGACATTAATATATCACCGATAGTGTTACGAAAAATTCAAAGCGCATATTATAAATATAATCAACTTATACTGTAAATGTAAATCAATTTTATGTCTCTATTATTAAAAGGCTTTAATGGGTAATTATCGTCGAATTACTTTTTAGCGATTGCTGATTTAGTTTTTTTTTTAATCTTTATGTACAAATATTGTAATCGTCGCTAGGAACGGCTCTTTTATAGAACCAGGTTGTCAGTAATTATTTTGTACAAGTTGTCAAATATTATCAGTAATTAATCCATTGTAAGTTTCTTCTTGGATACGGGAAGTGGTATGGAAGCTATATTCCAAAATGTTAAACGTCATGCCATAGTATATAATGCCATGCCATATTATACAATACGTAATATCTCTCCGATTAGAGTACAAACAGTAAGATTTTCCTATGTGGAGTTCAGAAGGCGGATAAAATGAGATCAATATAGGTATAGACTCATTAGAGGTGCAGATTCTTTTTTCTTTTCGTTGACCGCGTGGCATTTCCATTATAACGTGCACCGTAAGATTTACGAGAAACGCGTAATCCTAGCCGCCGACGCGTTACTCGAGCTGTCGTCAGCGTTGCGGGTCGGTTGCATCAAAGGCCGCATCATAAAACCGCATTCAATCCGCGCGCGGGGAGCGGCGACGTCGGCGAATAACTTAACGGCCGATTTGACATTTACGAGGCGTATGCCAAAGGTAGTTGTATACTCTTTACTCAATAATTAGATACTCGCAAATTATGCACCGTTATAAGCGCCGGTTATTTAGTGATAAATTTGTAAATGAACATATTTAAATTCAAATATTTTTCACTTTAAAAATGCTCATTTTTGTGAAAACCTTTCAACAATGAAACTCGTCGACGTGATTTCCGCGCTATGATTTATTATGATTATAAAAAAAAAGATTTAAAGCCCCAAATTTTTTTTAGAATTTTGGTTACTATTTTCGATGAGTCTTCTTCTTCACTAGAAACAGCTTTTAATTGATTTGGCGGATTTAAAAGAGAAAAGAGAATGTTTGAAGATGAAACAAGGACGATCCGCCACCAATCACAATCACTCAAGAAAATGTTGAAGCAGTTGAGTAATTGATCAGAGAGAACCGAAGAACTGCATATAAAGCTTGATCGAGAATTGGGTACTAGATCGGCACATCTGTATCCATTATCCACATATCTTTGAGATGGGCGTTGTATAAACTGACCGATGAGCAAAAAGACCGCCGAGTAGATTTATCTCGATTAATGATACAGGAATCCGACGAGGCGAGAAAAAAAACGTGTATAGTATAGGTATTTAGCGGTCTCGAAACATGGCTGAACATTAACGACCCTGAAACAAAACGAAAATCGACCTTATGGTGCTTTGAAAATGAACCAGCACCAACAAAATATAGCCGTGCGCTGAGCAGATACAAACAATATGGTCGCCAAGTTTTTTTTTTTTTTTGTAAGATCTGTCATATCGTTAGTCTGGTGCTATAGGATCAAAAAACAGTCACTTCTGAGTGGTATATGAGAGCTTATGCCCCAGCAGTATTATCGGCTTGTTGTGACAAGTGACCGAAGTCACGAATCTGCCACTTTTTTCGGCACCACGACAACTCCGCGTCGCTCATGTCCGCCGAAACACTTGATTTTTTTAATTGAAAAAATGTTTCCATCCTACATCTCCCACCATATTCCACTGACTTAGCACTATGCGATTTTTACTTGTTTGCTAATATCAAAGAAAAATTTTAAGTCAAAAAATTTGAGAGCAAGGAAGATGCACCGGCTGCCTATAATTTCAAAACAATCTGAAGTGTTTGAAAAAGAATGGTCAGAGGTATTTTTCATGTGGTTTATATGCATGGAAAATTGTATAGGTACGTGTTCAGGATGAATTCTTTGAAAAGATAGATACTAATACGAAATAGTACGCATTTTAATTTTTGAGTATATAGTTTTTTTTTTGGCACATCCTTCCACTGTTTTTAATTGAAACCGAGGGGCTCGCGCCCTTAAACTTTCCAGAGCGGCCTAGTGCCGGTGGGGGCTGCTATATGATCAGAATATCCGGGACTGGAGGCTTAACGTGTGATTTTTATTTTGTGTTAGGTTTTTAATTACCCCACTGCCATCGAATGACTGTGACCGTCCCACTGCGACTGACGATTGCGATGAGATTTAGAAGTTATGAGCATTCGTTATAAATCTTTCAGTTAGATCAGAATGGATGAATTGACCAATGAAGTCACTTTACTTAGACTTACACAGTACTTACACAGTACTTTACTTAAATTAAACAACTCGCTCCGTGCTTCAGAGAATAAGCCGTCGGTCGCGGACATTGTCATCGCATTGGTGACAAGAATCATTAACAGCCTCCAACCTACACTGGGCTAGCGTTGCAATCACACTCAGTTTAAAAAGTCATTGTTCAATTATTTGTGCTCGGTGCTTTTTTTTCGAAGACAGAGCTCTCTAAACCATTGAACCATTTTCATACGGAACACGTAAACTATAAATGTAAATAGCGTTTGTCCGTTTTTTTTTATTTTTTATTTTTATCCCAAATGTATTTAAAGCTTTTCAAAATATTTTGTAAGCAGGGGTCCCCATTTTCGATTATAATCTATTGCATTGAAGACTATAAAATTTTTGACTACTGTAATGGTACTAGCAATTTTTAAATATTTTATTTGTCATTGATTTAACAATATTCTTAATTATAATTTCATTGATTTAATAATTTTAATACAACATAAATAAAAATCTTACATCAAAATCACCAATTCTCTCATATAAACAGTATGAAAAGGAAACGTGAAAGAATGTAGCATGCACTTATCTACAACACATTTATGTCACTGACGCGCCATCTCCCGCCATTCCAAGCGCAAATTGAATCTACAAACTGAACGTACCATCAGTGAAATCGTCCAAACTTAACGCGCGTTCTATAATAACGCGGATTGTTTATTTAATGCGAAAAGTTTGTGCTTTTTCTAATGCAGAACGCAATAACTTCGCTTTAATACATACGTATGTAGCACGCAAACGATGATTTGCAGAGTGGAACATCGGCCACGCCTAATGGAACAAGTAACAGTTTGACATCCGAAAAATTTGACTTTTCACTTTGCACGTATCAGCGTTCCGACTGTTTCCGATGTTACGACTCGGATGTGGGAAAATGTCAGCGTCGCCACAGAAGTCGACCGGCGGTGCGGCGTTCGGCTTTTGCCCGCATGTCGCGGGCGGCGTCGAGACCGCAATAAAAACGAATTGACACCAATTTTTGTCTTTAACTCGATATGGGCAATTACCATAAAGGCAGCGGCTATGAGCGAGAGCTCGAGCGCCGAGGTCATTTCTGGCGACGATCCGAGGATAGTATACAAAAACTGCCTTTCATTGTTTTATTTTTTGTTATGGTACTTTCATTATTTTATGTCATTTCTTTATGGGGAAACGAGCACATATGAGCCACCGGAGATGGGTCATCACCGCCGCCCATGGACAGCCGCAAACCCCAACGGAGTCCAATGATGCGTCGCCAACCAATATAAATTTCAATGAAATCGAAAGTTTACGTTATTTCTAGCACTTTACAATTTTTCATCGCAACTTAAAAAAATCTTGTTAAAGGAATGCGATGATAATAGCAGGTCTGTTGTACACCGACTCTTTAATAAAAGCTACGCTGTTGGGCCATAGAGTGTCCGATGGCCGGCGCAAATCTCTCGTCGTGTTCGTTGCTGTATTGCAAATCGATGACTATAAATTTACTTTTTGTTGCCCATTTTTATTGTAGCTAATACTTTATTTCATTTCGAACCGAAATGTAGCGCGTTCGAACTTCGACCACAACTGACGAATCGAGCAATGATTTATTACCTTAAGCCAAATTGAACTACCCGCTCCATGCCGGAGGTTACTTTAGGCCGCCGATCGCGGACATGTATTGCCGACAACAACGGTTAGCAAACCTCCAACCGGACCCGCTGGAGATCTAGCTTAAAACCTACATTTTGAATAGGACGTCCGCCTATGCAGCGGTCAGCGTGTTCTCTCACTAGGGCGCACGCGCGCGCTGTGCACACACCACATGCTCCGCCCGTTAACAGAACGAGCAAACAACGCATCCGTGGCCGTAAAAGTGGATCATCCCACTTAGATTTTGATATGGACGGAAGTTGTGGTGACATTTCCGTATGCCTCTAAGCAATGGACACTTTTATTTTATTATAATGCGAACTAACTCACATTGACATCGTAACCGGAAATGGAAACGCACATTATGGTGCTAATTCTTTTTCGCCTTACAATAAAAATTGTAAATATTACGCCTCAATTCACTGACGCAAAATGATCCACCATTGTTGAATGCCTTTTCCAAAGGTGTAGACATGTGTAATTATTTAGTACAATATTATAGGATGCTACCGCAATGGCCTCATTCTCCAACATCGATCGCTTCTTTGACGTATCGAAACACGTACATACATCACTTTAATCATAACGTAATTATAAATCTGCACTATTGTTACTCTCCTTGTTGAAAATCCGGACGTGAATAATCTGCTATTGTCGCAATACATCGGAGCGTGCGTTGCGTGTGGCAAATGATGGGTTCGCTTGTTGAAAACAATAAAGAAAATTTAAGTTTCAATACAAAAGAGCTTGCGAATTCTTTACTTTTATTGGACGTACTTTACACTTCCAAGTAATTACAATGTACAGCATCGGATGGTGGTATCTCTCAGATTCGGCTGACAATTAAAATAATGAAGACGATTGTGCTTCTTCATTAAATGTTTTTTATATGTGATTATGATATTAACCTGGTGATGTGGATATTTCTTCGGAATAAAGGGTATTTCTTGATAGAGGTGATCACGCAAAGGTAAACAGATTGCAAACACAAGTGTTGCGGACGAGGTAAGACGTCCTGCGTAATGATGAATGGAACACGTCATTATTACCTTTACAGTACATTTGGCGTTGTTTTTACTGTCGTACAAAATTTGGTACATGACCATATACCTATATGGTTCGGTGCGGGTTGGATGCTCTTAACCATCATGGTCACAACGTCCAGAATTTCATCTAAGTTTAGTGGCAAATATTAATGTGCATTTTAGAATCATAGTGAAAATGGCATAGCAAAATTTAGCGTACATTTCAACTGAACTTCATATTTGGAAATGTAGTTTTTCTGCTTGTTTAAAAATTTGTTTGTAAGAATTTACTTTGTACGTGTACCTCTTAAAAACAACAATATATAAGAATATACTTTAAATTTAAAAGTATTGGTTATTTACTTTATGATTATTTACTTCTTTTTTTGCATGCGTTGCTAAAACTTTAAAGCTTTATAAATCCTAGATCATTCTTTAAAATTTAAAATTATTTACAAAACCTGAACCACTTATCAAAAAAATTTTTCGTCTATAAGGAAAAACCTAATCTCAGATTTTTTCCTCAGAATTAGTATAACATTCAGTTGCTATTACATTTGTTTAGGTTATTGCTTCACCTACTCGCTAAACAAAGGCGAATGTATTCGGTACCAATATGATGTCTAGAATGACATTATCATAAATATTGTTATTTTTCAGTCTTCAGTGACATCCGCCAAGTCAAGACGAATTCGTTAACGATAATGTGGCATCCACTAGTCACTATTTCAAATTTAGATATCGCCATATCTTCACTGATTCGTATTCATTAGATTATAGCTAATTTCTTAATGATAATAAGGTATATAGTGGCCGCTATCTTATTAGAGTTACATTTTCAAAGACATTCGTCATATCAAGACGAATCTGTTGATGACGTTTAGCATTCAGCAACCGTCTCTTAATCTTGTTGCTGGGATATCATCAGTGACATTCCTTAGATCTATGTGAATCTGTTCACAGCGATATGGCATGTATATAGAGATGTTGGCTATATTGAGACTAATATGTTAGTGGCATTTTGTCATTCAACAGAATTCGTCTTGAATCTTGTTATTGTTCTACTCACATTGATACTCGCCAAATCATTGCAAATCTACATGTAGAATCCAATATGTAGGCAATATGACATATAGAATCCAATATGTAGGCAATGTGACATATAGAATCCACTATCTTGGATTTTGTTATCGAACCTTCGGTGAAACACATAAGACCGAGACGAATTGTGAAACACCTTACCTTCTTTTGGGACTTGAGACGCTGAAGGATATAAATTAAAACGGTAAAAAGCAAAAAGGACAAATAAGTTCATATTCGTATATCTAATAATTTTGAACAACTCCCAACCTGCATTGGATCAACATGGATGGTTCATTTTTCAGAATCTGAAGTAAAAATACTATAGAAAGGTATTCCTGAGCAGAAAAGTAAACAAAACCTGACACTACAATTTATTTTCGGTATAACTTTAATTATTTTTTAATTTTCACGTTCAATACAATAATGTCTGAAACTTGTTTACATCCTTCTGCAGTCAAGCATTACAATACAACAAACTAATTATTAATAACATGCAACTTAAAAAAAAATTACACAATATGGAATTGCAATAAATGCGCTATCAGCACATCGACGAGAATATTAAATTAATAGAATCGACCACAACAATTAAAGTGTTGTATTTTTTTTCTATGTCTCTTTCAATACAACTTCACTTATATACTTACATAAAGTAAAACGGTCGAATAGAGAATCGATTAGCTCACTAGATCGATATCTGCGCGCGCGCACACGTTCAAACATCGATTTCGATTAAAATAACAGTCCCCCTTTTTTTATGGGGCAGAGGGCGCGGGCGGCGCGGTTTATTTACAAAAACGGCCTAATACGCTCTCGGGTGTCCGAAGCTAGCCCATATTGGGGTTATTAAATAATGAACTGCCGCTGCTCAGTTATAAAGTACAGAACGCCCGCTTAATAACGGTGCAGTATTATGTTTTTTTTTTCTTTTTTTTTTTTTTTTAAATTATATGTTTTATATTGCATTGATAAACAATAATAATAAATATACAATTACCTTCGCTATAGAATTTCTGTCGGTTTTCTGTTTGAATTCGTTTAAGGACCGTTTGAATCGATTGAAATTAAACGACGCGTAGAAAAGACCTCAAAAGGATGGCTTGTAATAAAATTGCTTATGTTGTACGAATGTATAAATACAGGGTCGTCAAACTAACCGAAGTGCACTTTAGTTTCACAATGGAAATGTTAAAATAGTATTGCAATACAAAAAGAAAATAGTTATTTTTAGACAAACATCAAATTTAACTTTATATTGTGCTCGCAAAAAAATGTGTAAACTGTTGAAGCCCAAAGCCACTTTAACGGCTTACCCGTTCCACGCATCCTAATCGATCGCGCGTCGATTAACAATAAAATAACGATAACAATAGAGCGGCGAGAAGGCAAAGCGCGATGGAGGTGTTATCTATCGAGTAATTAAATTAACACGAGCCGGAGCCGACTGCGGAGCGTGCACCTTGCGACCGCATTGAGCACACCCGTTTTATGGTACGACTTTTTACAGCGCCGGCGCATTTTGTGTTACCGAATGATGTCGCATACGTCGGAAGAGAGCGACAATCAAATATTCTATCGCTGCAAATATCGCTTATAGACGCCACTCCAGAGTCGTTATGTTGGCGCGTCACTTATGGCGCGGAGGAGAGGACCTTAGGAATGAAATAGAGAGCGGGACCGCGAGTGGGATTGAAATCGGAATGGAACTTAAAAAGCTTAGAAGGAAGTCCTTGTATGAAAATTAAAATAATTATTCCATATTTATGCTGAGCGAAACTGGGTGTAAGAGCTATATATAGTATTCTACGCAAGTGATTTCCCTTGGACTTTGTCCAGTGAGCTTCCTAAAGAGATTAGATTACGTTGGCATATCACAATACATTTGTCCCTTGTCTAATTGTAACTGCATTTACTAGTGAAAACGTGTGTATTTATAAAACTTAGCAAATAACAGCGATATAAATATTAGCAATATTTAGTACTTAAGTACATAAAAATACACCCGGTGCAAAAGTCATTATTATGTATTTTTTCCTGAATACTTTAGCCTAAATTTTTTTTAAGCTAAAGAATACTATTTGATGGATATTTCTTTAAAAATAAATCCTCGACGTATGTATAATAATTATGACAGCTGAATTATGTATTGCTTTATTAGCAGTAACTAGTTAACTGCATAAAGTTTATGTTCATGAAACTTTAATTTTTCGAATATTTTTATTTCATTTGTTCTGATCGAAAAAAAACATCTATCATCGCATAGCCGACTACAACAATTTAAACTCTAAACTTCGTCTCTAACGCAATTGATTACGAGTAGGTAATGTTGGATTGTCTTAACGCATTCTTATTTTTTTTTTAAAATTATATACAACTAGAAATAGATAAAATAAATCGGTACCATATCTATTAGGAATGTTTAATTCATTTATTTTAAACATTTAACGTAATAGTTTCCTTATACCTGAGTCTTAAAACATATTGTGATGTATTCATCACACATTTCAATGGCCTATTGCTTGAAAAGAAATTGTTAAATATTTAGTAGGTAGGTATGTACGAAATATTCTTTACCTACGAAAACAAATATTGTAATATGCCTCCGTAAATATTTTAAAATATATTGTTACGACTTAATAGTAATCCGAAATAAAATATCCCTCCATACAATTTTTCCTCAACATCTCCGCAACTGAAAGAAGCGCCATCTAGCGGTCATTACAGCTTACATTAATACGCCGCGGCGCGTATAGTTTTCAATGTGAAAAAATTGCACCGTGATGGCTCCCGTGCATTGGGTCAGCATCGTGTACCATTCGTAATTTCGGTATATTTATCAAGTCAGTGATCAAGACATTAGACCAAAACGGAGAAAGGAAGAGGGCGCGCCCGCAGCGAGTGAGACCAGGCCGCTTCTCCCGTGGTATGTCCCTTTTTCTTTCCCATTATTTTGCCACTGTATAGTTTTAGCGTTTCTCTATCGCTTGAGAACAGATAAATGCGATTTAGGCCATCGCCAGACACTAAATTAAAGTAGCCAAAAACTGACGACGATGTGGCGGTAACACGAAAATACCTAACATATATATTTAAAGAATATATACATTGTAGTGAAGAATACATTATCATCGTCATAGTTAAGATATTTTCTTTAACAAAAGAATCATATATACATGAAAATAATAAAATGTTAGGCACTAGCAGCATATATATATATATATATATACTACTTTCAGCAAGAATATCAGTTTATTCTATGAGCGCGAAAAAGGAGCAAACTCCGATGCAAAAGATATGTCAGATTGGAGGCTTTACGAAAAGAAGAATTAAGATTTAAACGGATGTCAAATTCTGTAAAAGCTTCAAAAGTTGTACGTACGGGATCGTAGAGAGTACTTCAATTGCTTTAAATTAGTTACGTTCTTTATTCATCAGCGATTTGCACGAGTTAATTGTAAAAATGTCATAATAAAATTATAAACTCACCAATACGAAGCTCAAAGAAATTAAGTAGCAAGAAACGTAAGTAATTTTCTTTAAGAAAATTTGACGCTGGACGCGTAAAAATTTCATATTTGAAATTAAAAACTACATTGATTACTTTATATGCAATAATAACGTATAGTTATTTGCTGTTTGTTTTTTTCAAAAGGCTTATAAATAATCTATCTAAATTCTAACATTTGAATTTTTAAGTTACCTGGATGAACGTGACCTGAAATTTTAAATAAATTCTCAAATATCGATTAAATCGGTCGGTGATAAACTAGTGATTTACAGACGTAGGTACATGTTTCTCATTTGTAAGAGATTCGTTGAGATAAAATTCGACTAAAAGTGTCTCATTTATTTCCCTTGGTTAAAACAAAGAAAGGAAAACAGCATCAAATATTTTTACTGAAAAAAATTAAAATCCTACTCAAAATAAAAGTGACGCTGCACAAAATTAAATAAAAACATCTCGGCGATTATTGTATTTAAATTTGATTGCCCATCAATTAATGCTCAATTAGTCAGCAATTTCAACACAAAACCCAACTTTATTCCTGTGTAAAAATCAGCCTGTATCAAAAGCGCGGGCCGCGACGGCGGGAGCCCTTTTTGCCCCATTTTCCCCCGGTTTTTTTTTTTGCCTTTTTTGACATAATAGGGGCAATGCGGAGGTGCCGCGGCCGACACCTACGAGGGGACCCCACAAGCTGCCCGGAATGGCCACAATTTGCGGTTTAATAACTTATCTACACCCGCGGTTATATTGTGTTTTGTTTCCACTTTTTAATAATTACGTATCTAAAAACGTGTCGGCGTTGCGCTGCACAGAAGGATTTCTGTTGCCACGTAAATAAATATACTCATTAGCTAATAATGAAAACTCGAATAGAAAAGGGTTGATTTCGAAAATTAATCCTAAAAACTTATTTTGTAACAATATAAAACTTACAAATCTCATGAGTCGAGTGTGTAGGTACATAAAAGAAGTACCTACACGCCCTGCCTACGCGTCCATACACGCCATACATACGCGCCATTTTCTACTGACGGCACTTGCACTGTCTTATATTTCTGCTATTCACTTTAGATATTGTTTGCTAATGAATTGGATGCATTTTTTTTTAATTTATCAATTTCGGATAGCTGTGATCTATAAGTAGGATTGAAACGTACGAAAGGGATATTATATTTTTTTTCGTGTTACTGTTTTTAAAGTGTTCGAGTAAGAGTGTAAAAAAAGGTTTTTTTTTATAACTGTAAAAATATCTGAGCAACGACTGTTTTAAGTTGCTAATTAGGCAAAAAAGGCATTAATAATTTCGTGTGACGTCACTGTTTACTGGCGTTATATGGAATAATGTTAAATTCCGTTTCGCAAGAAAGAAATAGCATAGAATATTTGATAGATTAAAGTTGATTGTTTTTTTTTAATCAATTATAATTCTGATTTTGCTTTCATTACCTATAGTTACATAATTCAGCAGCATTTATAACATGTTGAATATCAATAAATTACCTTATTAAAATCTATGGAAGATTTGAAAACTTAATTGACAAGGCATAGTGTTGGTTAGTAATGAACTTCAAAGAGTCTTAATGCTTATTCCATAAATCGAAATATAATGCAATCACAACCAATTAGCCCTGGCCAGGTCTAAATTAGCCATATAAGAATTTATAGCATTATCGCCTAGCAGAAATTCTATTTTTTATTAATATTTATTTAATTTTTTTTTTTATTTTATAAAATTAAATATTTTTTTACCATGTAAAAGCACTTCATTCGCCCAATCTAACCAGTGCAATTATTATAAAACGTACGACACAATGATGTCACGTTACTTAATATCTACATTTATGTGGCGGCCATTTCGGACTGATCTCATCTATTTATCAAAATAGCGTATATTAATGCCATTCGCCTATCTCCCTATCATAATAAACTCGCCCATGTAAAGTCTATTGTAATATAACTATTACGCCCTACCGTAATAGCGTTATGATATATTCATCTAAATGCGTGTGTAATAATGACATATATATTTTTTCCCGGCAATAATCTTTATGATGTCCCGCAGCGCGAACGGGGAGGGTGGGGTTTATATAAAAAAAAAACATTATTTCCGCTCGGAATACGAGAAATGACTTCCTCAATCAAGTAGACTAGCGTTCGCGATGGCGGTTCAATGACAAATGACTGTTTGGCGCCTAACGTGTTAATCTCGTAGCATATGGAGCATAGACAAGCGTACCGCCTTTCTCTACGGTTTTTGACGTTTATTCGAATTTAGAATCCATTGTTAACGCGCCGCCGATGTCTTCTTTTGTGCGAGCCACAAAAGGTTTTTTTTTTGCAACGTCCGTGTAAATTACGTTCATAGAGCGAATTCACCTTTTTTTTTTCACGAAGGGCCGACTGAATGACTGCGTGTAACGCGAGGGTGTTTAAGAGCTATTTATCGATCTTCTATGACGGCATTAAGTGGCCGGATTTTATGAATGTAGGTCATTATGGTTTAATAGTTGGCGATTCGTCGCGTATTCCTTCAGCCTCCCCGTTCATTGTCAGATTTGAAAATTATGTTTACTGTACTAATAATTTGTCGATGTTTCTAGAAAAGAAAGTGTGAGACATGAAGTACGTACAGTAACGTCATTTCAAACGGTCGGAACGTTATGAGGTAGAGTGCTTTTGTTTTAGAATGTAACCTTTGAAAGGGTTCTTAAATGAAAGCACAACAAATTTTGAAATGAAGTAATGTTTTCTAATTTCCTATTTTCAAATTAGACCCCAATTTTCAATTTGCGATAGAAAATCTATTCGCTTGTATGCTTTCCTATATTTCGCTTTACGAGCAAAATATTTTAGATTTGAGATTATATAAATCTACGAAAAGGTTAAAAAAAACACCAACACAAAACTTTGATTCTAGATATACATGGGCATAATATTTAAACAATGCGTATTTAAAGCTTTTCATGTATATGTTTTATAGTTATTTATTTAATAATTCTGGACCTAAATTTTACATATGCCTAATGATGTATGTAATTTGAGTGGACACTGACGAAATACCTACCTAATCATTTCATTTTCAGAGACCTAATAATCTTTTTACTGAATCTATTTATTACACTCTACCAGGTATAACTTCTTTTTGATAAGACCAAAAAATTTGTGTAGATGGTCAAAATACTTTTAAAAATCTTAGAATTATTAATGGAATGAGGCAAGAACAAAACACTTGGTTTCATTGGTATCGGGTTTTTAATCTGTAATCAATAAATACAATTTTTTTTTGTTTTTATTCTGATATTTTAATGATAAAACGTGGCTATAAATTCATAAACAAATTCTACTACTGAAACAATTTAGGATGAAAAATCTGGAAAAAAATACAATTTCAATTCAAAGTGACAACTCATATTTGCTGAGTCAGGTTAAACCTAATCACACCCTGATAATCGAGTCAAAGCACGTTCTTGTCTCTGGCCGGCAATAATGGCCGATAGAAAAAAGCCAGTGTCCGCCTAATGATCATACCGAAAGTGTCCGACACACCTTGCGCCCGCGCCCTCAAATCATTCAATTACGTACAAATCGCGCGCCGCTCTGTAATCATCCATATAATAACCTATATCTTCATTTCGGGCTTTAACTTTGGCTCGCCTTTTCGCGTTTCTGATCTCCGATCGCCATCGACGTGAATTATAAAATGTCGGATAGACGAACAGGAACATGTGATATGGCTGTCTGTAAAGTTTATTTATTAATATATGTGATTAAAATAAAATATAATTACATCTTCGATAAAGTAAAATAAAAATAAAGTTATCTCGTACCATATTTTAATCGCCTCACTGCTGAGGCATACTCCCCACAACCTTTCTAAATCAACTAAAGGGGTGCAGAAAGACCTAAGCCTAGGAAAGATTAAGAGAGCCTTCTATGCTAGTCTACTGCGGGTCAGCGGCTGTTTACGATCGGGATAGTAACTTGTGAAAAAATATCGAAACTGTTATCGCAAAACTCGGCCTTTGAGAAGTTTCTATAACGAAATGACACTCGCATTAAGATTTCAACCATCAAATCAGTTTTTTATTTTCTTCAGTATATCACAGAACAAATATGTTTGTAAAATAAACCTTCAGTTTACACCTAATGTCTAATACCTAACATTGAAGGCCTACGTAATATCTAATGTAATACCTAATATATAAGTAGGTACTATGCATCCATTCTCCGTGTGTAACAATACTGTCAAAGAATTCCTCAATCCCTTGATTAGTCGTAAAGGAAACAATATTTTTAGTATTGGTTATCGTGTGCAGAAACATATTTATTAAAATAAAACTAAATATGTGAATAATAATATACACAAATTTAGTTTTTAATCTGACAAAATACACCTGAGATGCGAAACATTTCGTATATAGGTTAAATACAAAAACATTTGTTAATGATGTTATAACAGAGAGATGGTGACAACACTTACGAAACGTGTATAGACTGGAGGTTTTAAATTAATTTTGTATGCTGCAATCCATTTGATATATGGCGGTGAATGATCTGACAGATTCTTCAGTTTGTATCACATTATGCACATATATCGCATTGTATATTATTATTTATATACCACAATACACATTACATGTATTGTATACACCAGTTTGGAAGAAACGGTGCCTTCGATTGTGCAAATATAACTCGCGCTTACCCGCTTTTTAATCCGACGGCGACTGAAAACGAAGATCCGTGAAAGCCTCGATGAACAATTTTAGGCGATTGTATCGTATTTATTGCCATAAATTTCTAAGTAGTAAAAAACGCAAGAAAAAGTTGTAACCGCGCGATATCGTGCCGTTGAAAAACGCGTGACGACTAGGTTTTTGGACAGAAAAATTTACAGCAATATCGGGGCTCTCGGTTCCGTCTGGTTAGCTAATCTTGTTCTAGATTTTAGTGTTAAGCACTCCAAGATAACATCGGCTTACGGCTGAACACATCAAACGGTATATTTTTGCTTAAGCATTAAATGCTCATAATCAGTATTAGTGCTCATAATCTAATCTATATATATAAGTCAAATACCACTGACTGACCGACTGACTGACTGATCTCGAGATCTCCGAAACTGCAGGTCCGATTGACTTGAAATTCGGCATAATTACTTTTAACGAGACGTAGAAGCTCACTAAGAATTGATTTTAGTCAAAACCTATCTAAAAATTGATTGTATACGCGGGCGAGCAAAAGTTAGTCATGTGTAATATATAATGAAACTAAGTAGATGGTTTCAGTACGTGCAACTTAACGTGCTCTACGGCGTACTAGAACACGTTAAGTCGCCGGTCTCGGACGTTGTCAGGGCACGACCGGCCCATAATGGGTCAGCGGGGCGGAGGAGAGCCCCTCTATATAAAAATAAAACAAGTAATGTATACTAGAAGCGTACAGTACAACGCAAGAAACTGTTACTGCGAAGTTAGTCACAAAAGCGTCGCAATGGCATAAAATAGGAACGCGGGGGAGAGGGAGGAAGGGTTGGGAGTTGTTAAACCTGCGCATTACATCATTAGACAATTTAGTGCGCCAGAGTATCGTGCGATGTACTGTATATTAAAAAGCAGACCTTCGCGACTATGTGATTTTTATATTTATTGATTTCCACTTAAAATTATTCAGTGCAATTAAATTTTACTATTAAGGGGTTTTGCATAGTTGGTTGGTTAGTTCATTTTTCTATACTTTACAAATATTAAACTTATACTCAAATACGAATGACAGAAATGTGTTAGTTGGCAGAAAACTTTTGGATATATTTAACGGAAAACTTAGCTAACTAAGCCTTTTTAAAATTTGTACCAAAATAGACACACTGTCATACTGTTATTGTATTAAGTATATTTTTATGTTAATTGTGAAGTAAACTAATACCTTTGATATTAGTTTACTTCACAATTAACATAAATATCTCTTTACTCTTTATCGAGTTTCGAAATAAAACATGATTTCGCCATCATGCGATGTCGCTGGAAGAAAGCCTACTTTTTTAATTACTTGCGCTAGCTAATGCTGTAAATGAAAAAAATCTGCACTTCGCGACTCTTCCAAATTTTACATTGTTTTAATAATATTTTTAATTATATTAATATAAAATATTATTTATAAGGCCATGTTCAACCTCAAAATGTTTGCAACGCAATAACAAATGAGAAAAAATATGAAAACTCCTTCAACAATCTATTTCAATAATTGATTAAACATACTCCAAAGACAACTAATTAGTTCTTTAGTTGTTTTTGGAGTCGGTTTCAGCTAAAGATACATCAGACACAGTCTCGTAAGAACAAGAAGACTTTTTTGACTAAATTTTTATCGTTTCATATTCACAGATTATGTTCTCTTGCCATGCTTTAGTTAGAAGTGACTACAAAAGTAACTAATTAGTTGTTTTTGGATTTTAGTTTCTTTTTATTAGATGTTGCGTATTTATATTATATAGAATAGATTACTTTTTCGGTTTTACTAATAGGCATTGAAAAAAGTTCTGTAGGTCCAATCACCAGCTCTACTGCATGAGATAATAGCTACCAGATGCAAAAACTCAAGTAATTAAAAAAAAGAGCTCTAACACACTATAACTGCCTGTAATATTTGAGGGTATCCCTAAATTTCCCATCCCATCGTCAGATTCTGACTTGATGACCTGTGGGAACAACTCGGGGGTATACTCTCTTCCACGCAAAAAAAAAATCAAAATCGATTCACAAATGGCGAAATTATCACTGAATATGCATAAAAAATACAAACAGACGATCATAAAACCTCCCCCTCTTTTTGAAGTCGGTTAAAACATCAAGTACGCCGACGGCACGAGCAATAGCATTCTAGAGCTTTTCTTACGCGCAGAAAATAATAGGCTGGAATATCGCAAGAGAAAGTAGCTTGAAATAAATGTCCTTTTTTCAGGTAGTTGACTCCAGTGAAGTCATTTTGTTTTACAAGTTGTCTTTGGATATTGTTTAAATTAGAAAACAAACAAAAAAATGGTCGAATAATAATTAAAATACAGTAAAATACATAACTTATCGTTATAAAAATAAAGTGGTCAACGCTGAAAAAATTATATTTGATGCAAGTTTTTGTTTGAAATGTAATTTATATATTTTTTTTATGTTACGAAAGTTTAATAACATCTGAATGTTTAATTGGAATAAATTTTTATTAATGTACGTCCCATTGCAATGTTTTTTTGGGTCTTATCAATTTATTTTGAGAGATCAAAGTCGGCGTCAAAAAAGAACATTTCTTAGCTGAATTAAGACTAGATCTGACCTCAAAAAATATCTAATTATGCGTTTTTATACGTATCTATTAACTCCGCCCCTGGTTAATTACGAATAAAAATACTTAATAAGAACATTTAAGAATTTAACAAAAAGTAAATGATATCTATAGGTACAAACAAGTCCATAAATGAGTAATATTAAGTGAGATTACAATCCAAAAAAGCGGAGTAAAAATAGACATATACAGGGCGACATATACTTATATACATTAATACAGATACACATACATTTATCTAAGTAAAATTTCATTTTTTATAGCACATTAATGCAATTAGCTTGTTTTTAAAGAACTATATAAAACGCATTAATTCTTACATAATATAGACAAGACATGTTATTGCCAAAGTTACGAAACTATTAATAAAATGTACATACATATATAATGTGTAATAGACAAAGCTATAGTTAGAGCCATAGTTCGGTGTAGGTAAATACAGACGTATTCAATTGTCTAAGCCCCATTACAAATACGCTCAGTTCTGTACCGTTGCGCATAAATGGCCCCTAATTAGAGTAATTAATACGAACATAAACAATACATCAGGCTAAGACAAAGCGCTATCTATGAATTGGCCTCAAACCGTATGCCAATGCATCTCTTGTTTTATCTACCGTTAATTAAAGCGCTAAATTAGGTGGGTACCTACTTCGGATGCTGGGCTTTGATACGACTAGTGTATTTGAATTAGGTGTATTTTAGGTAAATCCCTTTTCATGATTCCTTCTATTAATATAGATTTACACCAAAAAATTGGAATGATCCACAGAATAAACGATGAATTGAAAACAACACTTGCGACGGAGAAAAAAATTAATGCACCCTCGTTTATATTACTGAAATTTTAATACCCTGATTTATATAAATTAAAAAACTGGATATATTGCAACGTGCTCATTATCAATTAGCTCTGAAGAGCTATTCAAGCTTATTCCTACCGTTAATTTCCATCACCGTTCCGCTCGTCGGAAACACCATCAGCACCATTTTGATGGTACGTTCTACCACCATACACTTCATGCGCAGTTTTCGGCCTTCCTGCCACATAGAAATATATACAGTGGGGCTCTGGAGTGAGCCACCACCAGCGGTATTCTCAATGAACTTCAACAAGGGGATCTTCGAGAAAAGAGTGTATTCCTATTTGAAAGACCGGCGGCGAACAAGCGCGACTACTTTGGGGTTGCGGGTGTTATTGGGCGGCGGTGACTGTCTACTCTCCCATGACCCGCATGCTTGTTTGCCCATTATAAATCCGACGAATAAAAAACCGAGCATATGACATTTAAAATTTGACAACTCACCTCGGTAATAAGAAACATTTAGATACATTATATCCTGAAAAAAATTCAGGTATTATTTGAATTGATTTTTTGTAGAGAATAATAATTGTTTCATACTTGTGATTTTTAAGAATTGAATATTTAAAGTATTAAATAACAGGCGCATCGATAACAGTACCTACGTACCACTGTTAGTTGTAGAAACATTTCGATCTGTGTTCATTTCGAGTTCATGATTTAAAAAAGCTGTGAGCGGCGCAGCTTCTGGTGAACTGAAGGTTATGTTAAAATCACCATTCAAAATCATGGGAAATGGTGATATTTTTTTTTGAAAGCGCGGACCTACCTTCTGTTTATGGTAAAAGTATAAAATCCATTTTTTTTTGTATTGACAACTTTGAACAATTAAAATTAGGCATTTAGATTTAAACAAATTATTAATTTTTTGGAGGTCAGATAAAAGCAAGGAGTGATTCTAAAAAGTGGGTTGGTTATTATTTTTTTTCGTATCTACAAAACGAACTCAATTTGATATAAATTTTTTATCTTTGTTATGAGCACTATAACATTTGAAAAGTTCGTATATTTATCGTACGATTTCGAATGTCCGGTCGTACATCGTACAAGAGACCAAAAGGTAGTATGAGTGAGAACGAAGTCGTACGGTTAGCAACACAAGCTGACACCACCAACCTCGCGCAAAATGGGTTGGTACAATCCGGTAAACGATAGCGCCGCGCGCGCTCATTGGTCAAATCAAATAGCGCGCGCTTGCCCAGCTTCCTGTTACTCACTTCCTCTTGACCAAGTCACACACAATTTCTAGGTAAGCGAGAGAAAAGATGTTACACATCAAAAATATTGAGCCCTATAGACATTGTGTTGATATAACCACAGTATTTAACAATGAATATGTATCTATCAATGAATATTCCATATTGGTTCTAGTCTTGATTTGACAAATAATGACCACACAAGAAACGTTTTTGTGAAATGGCATCACTTAATAAATATCCTTATTCATTGCTGTCTTAGACGTTTCGACTTTGAGGCCCTTTTACAAAGTCAAAACGAATGTAAATGGAAATATCAGAATTAATAATTAGAATAATTCGTCATATGTACAAGTGACTATATGTGTATATGACGATGGTATTTCGAGGCTGTTGTGGAGGTCGAGGTCCGAGTGAGCCCTTACCCTAAGTGCCCTCGTGAAGACACGGAACAGCCATAAGCGTATCGTGACGTGTGATGATATTACGTACATTCGAACAACGTCATACCTCACAAATACCTTTAAAAAGATTTAATGATGCTTATATATATATATATATGTTCATTTATGTGAGTAGCATAAAAATCTTCCGGTTACGTACAGATCTCGATGAGAAACTTTCGAAATCGTTAATTTTGCTAAACTGCGGTGAAATGATGCCGTGGTGGTAACGGTGGTATAATACACGAACGGTCATTGCGATATCTTCCGATAAGAAAGTACCGAAAGTACGGTTTTATCTGCAGGATACAACTCGGCACTTTGTCTATGATCATGACCATGGACATATCGATCGATTGGTTTCTAACTTGCAACGGTCGTCATCAACCCCCTACCGGCATATCATAGTAATAGAATTACATTATCGGCGGCGACGGCGCAAGTACAACTGTAAAGGGTGCTTCGATATTTGACAAATAAGCTGAGCGATCCATGCACGTGTGGATGATTGAGGAGATCGTAACATCACTCGTAGTTAAACAGCGCAATATACCTACATCAAACTGGATGTATGTATACATGAAAACTTCCCGTATGTCTGGCGATGCAAGCACCGGTCGGAACTCTGTTTTCGTTAATGCCTTCACGATCAGTATTTTTGTCACCTTAAAAAATATCTTTGATTTTCACGATGGCCACCCCAAATTTCCGCCTTAAATATTGGTTTTCTCTGTATTATACTTCTACTATCAACGACTGTCTAACTATATAAACAAATTATCTAGTAGGTAAGTACCTAGTCGATTTCAAGCGAAAATTTCGGCCTCGGTTAAGTTTGTGTCTAATATAAATATTGTATAAATATTATATACAATTAATAAATATTGATCCGCATTAAAATATTATGTCCATTTAATAAATTGTAAAATATTCATGAGACAAATGCATGTATAACCTTTTTAAGGGATTGAATTCATAAAAACATTACGAGGATACAAGTACCCGCTTACAATCATTTCATAAATTTTATTTGATTGTGTATATAAAGATATCAGTTACTATACTTTTGGGATGTTTTTACATGTGTACATTAATCATTATATTTTTTTTTATTATAAAACAAATGGCATAAAAGACAAGGTATTAAAAAAAACTGGTCCCTGTTAATGCTTTATTTTGCTTTATTCTTTTTTAAAGTGGATATATTTTAGACTACGTATTTTTTATTCTTGGCATTGGCAGAGCAAAATATATGAGGCCTTCGAGAGATAAGTCTTTTATGACAATTTATTCGTCAGCGAATCCATTAGGCGAAGGTTGTTAAATTAAAAATTATCCAGAGAACAAACAAAAAATTATGTACTTTAATTAATGACGATGTAGATAAAGGTTGTGTTTATTGGTCAAGGAGAAATCGAATGAAGGTATAAGGAAAAGGGAGTTACGTTCAAGGGAATCAATGTGAAATATCATCAAATAAATATATATAAGAGGTTGGTAATATAAATTGATTTTATATATATGACTGTACATATAATTTTTATTGTATAGAAAATGTACCTACTGATAATTCATAGGTACAGTGTGGTCTATAATGACTGTTTAATCTATTGTAAGATACAGAATTAGATAAAAATAAGTATAGGTTTGCCACAAATCATGACGTCATTGATCGCAGGTAAAATTTCAAACCATTCGGTGCTAGTCAAAATTTAAGCGGTTTATGACGTAATTTTGAAAAGTATAATTTTACTAAATTTTGTATAAATATAATTATAAGTTGTAAAAACATATATCACTTTGTACCTGTACGAAGCTAAAACTTATAATTTTGTGTAAAGGGTAATCATAATTATATTTCCGTTTATACATAAAACTAATTTTGAACTCAAACTTAAAAACATAAATTAAGTACAATTACAATTGCGTACTTTTTTAAAGCTTTCCACGTTCTCAGTAGAAAAAGAAAAGAACACAATTGGGAATTTGAAAAAAGAAATATATTTATTTTTTTTTATGTATTTTAAAACTTAATTATTAATTTTATTGATATGTTATTAGAAAAACGAAAAAAACAATTTTTTCAATTAATTATAAGCGATTAAAATTGATAAAATTTAAAAAAATCACGTGACTGTGAACGCGCCACGATTGGCCACCATACTTGTGACGTCATAATGTTATAGCAATTCCATAACAGTGCAGCGTTTACAGCTATTATAAGTAACTAATGGCAATATGAATATGAAATACTTACATCAAAGTGATCTTCACAACAAAAGTTCGATTTTGTTTTAGGATTATCTCGGAGCACTGCTTGAAACCATTTTTCGACGTTTCTCGTCTTGAGGAACATTTAAAACATTTTTCCGGAGTTGTCTTTGTAGTATTTGTACATAATGGTACAAAACAAGAGCGGTAACTTTGAGATTTGACATTTTTATATATTTTTGAGTATTTAACAATGACAGAATAAAATAAATCAAAACTCAAAAGCACTACACTTATTATCTCCGTATACTACTACGAGTGACAACTAACATTATGACGTCACACGCACTCGGATTTGTTCGGGAGTTGTCGGCGCGTCTTCGGTACTGGATTCAAAAATTAATTTTTATTTTGATATAGCGTTTTAATTATTGCAGAAAAAAAAAAATTAAAATTGTTTTGTTATAAAACTTATATATGATCTTTCCATTTTTCAAAAAAAAAATTTTTTTTCAAAAACCTAATTGTCAACATTATGACAACAGTTGTACTTATGATTCTGCTCAATGAAATAATGCAATCTACCTATGTACAATGTAAACTCATATTCACACACACACACACACACACACACGATAGAGAGTTATCGCAAAATGGAAAGAGAAAAAGGTTGATATTATTTTATTATTCTAACATGAATTTATTTACCAATATACTACAAATTTTACAAACGTAATGACAACACTTTTTGCGTATAGTCTATTATCTTCGTCTGACATTTTTTGCTCTTGCAGTATTTTAATTGTATTTTCTCATTTAGTGGCCGATGTAAACACGTGCAAGTTCATCACACAACCAACAAAAGAGAGAATCTCTTAGAATCTTCAGTATATTAGTCGAAATAAGTACCTACTAGACAATTAATCAATAGAACAACAGACAAAGTGACGTACACAGGGACGTTCTTGCTAATTTTTACAATTTAGAAAGTACCGCTTAACGGTTAATAATGTCGTATTGTTACAGTTATTTGTAGTGAGCGTTATACTATATAGACTGCATCATTGGATATACAAAAAGGTAAACCGACCAAAATCAAGTAATTTCAAAATTACAAGTAATTTGTCATTAAAACGAGTGTCGTTATAATATTTACACTGTACTTACAACTTTATATTGTTAAATAGAATATCGAACATTTTCTACGTAGATATTTAGAATAAACCACTTTAAAGCCATAACCTAAGTATAGACAAGAGAAGATTATATACTGTTATAGATATTTAGTGCCGTTAAGAAACAAATTTAATATAAGTAATTTTTACTTCACACCCATCACTCTATACTTTTAGAAAGCTGCATATTGAATCTTATATGCATTCTACCCAGCACTTAAGTGTCTTAAGTATTACAAGTAACGTGGTATTTGTTTAGGATGCAACATTTTTTGGCATTTTTTCGCTTGAATTTTTTCATTTTCATTATACACTTATGCGTATATTTTCCATTATACACTTACAGTACCGATCTCGGATATATACCCATATCGGATATGCATGCGCTGTTTGGTTAGCCTATAAATGAGTTGAAAACGCTCTGACATCTATTATTGCAGTAGTTAAAGGTGTTTTATTGTTACTGTATTTGTTAATTTCGAAGCTTTACCTATTCAATGTTATAGGTGATCCGCTTGCTTATTACTTTTCACCGTTAATACATTCATATGTATAAAATAGACATTGAGACCTTAATAATATTAATATATCCTAATAAGAAGACTTGTAGACTAGGTTCTAGTCACAACACTGTGAGCGTCAATTTTTTCCAGAATCTTTTAATTCCGATTAAAGATACTAGAGCTTAAACCCTTATTCGTGCTAGCCCAATGCTTATTTACGGCAGCCCTAAAGGCTATTATCTACATATAGGGCAGTCAATGACTCTTATGCAGTCGCGGTGACGGTTTTTAACGAGCCGATGATGATGAATATGAATACATATACGATGATGATGAACCATGACACGAATGGTTTCATTTGACGTAAGATAAATAAAATGCTCATTTACTAATTCTCTTATCTTATGAATTCAAAAGCGACACGCTGACCATTAAAAGCTATCACCAATTAAGGAGACGTTTATAATTAGGCATTTTTTTAATGCCTAGGTACCTAATTTTTAAAATTAGGTACCGATTCAAAATTAGGAATCAACCTCATTCGTTACTCATGAAAAAAATATGCAATCATTTAATTATCTAATGAGAAACCTCTTAGCCTTTTTTTCATTTTTATTTTTTATGGGTATTCAATAGATATTCTCGTAGAATCAGCAGGAAGCCTTAAATATACAAGACATGTGACTGCGCAAGTTTTAAAATACAGACTATTTAAATAAAAATATTGTTACTTAGTACTTTTATTTCTAAGAAAACTTGAAGGTTTCTTATTTATTACATTTTTCTTTTTGAACTTGGGAATCATGCATGACTCAGGTAGTCGACCTGCATAAACAGTATGTGATAAGTCACCAAATCAGAATGAAGATAATTTACGAAATAAATTTTTTGAAATCTAAAAATAAGAATTTGGACAAGTCCTTATTTTCATGAATAATATTAGCGTAAGTTTCTAGCAATTAATTTTGACATGAAAATAGTAGTTGTGTATTTAAATGAGTGGAACAAATAAGAATTTATTCATCTACCGATAATTGTGGGGCATTAAAAAAACAAATCATTAATTAATTAACGATTTGAAGTTTTTAGGTATTATTTATTTGCAGGTTTGACGGTATTATTCTTACGTGATTATTTACTTGTTTCGGTCAATTTGTTATTTAAATAAACAACAAATAAAAAGTGTAAATACACTTTTTATGTTTTGTGCTAAAACAGTTTAGTACTGCATTAATACAATTTTTATTTGTACATTTGTAATTTTCGGTTGAAGTTAAAATTAAGTAAGTATTATACCAGTAGTATCAGTTACATAAGCTTAGGTAAGCCCGTTATGCCTTGGCGCTTAGGTAAATGTAAAACATCTTTCAATGTATGTAACGTATATTCATATACCTAATATAATTTTAGATATATAACGTGATATTTTTATATTGAGAAATTAAAGAATAATGTATATTTTATTTAAAAAAAGACACCGCCGTGAAAGGCTTAGGACATAACATTTCTTAAATATGTTACTGCATAAATATACAGTCCGATTCTTAACAAAATCTAAAATTAAGTGTAGCTGCCTAAACAATAATTGTAAACTGAAAATAAAATAGTGACACTGACCTCCATTGTCAGAGGTATTGGCTTCGAAGGTCTTGCTGGTCATGTGGAACAGCGCATCGAGCGGCGTGTGGGGTGCGGGCGGCGGCGGCGGCGCGCGGCGCGGCTCCGAGCAGCAGTCCGACGCCGACGACGAGCGCTCCGACGCCGAGTCGCAGCAGTCGTCCCGGGGACCCGGCCGCAGCAGCCCGAGCGCGGCCAGCCGCCAGCGTTCGCCGTCCAAGAGGGCGGCGCCCGCTAATCGTTGCAATCGCTGCAGCCGTTCCAGGCCCGCGCCGCACGCGTCCCACGGACGCACGATGCGGGGCGGCGTACGCGGCCTATGCGACAGAATGTCCAAGATCGAGAACGATTTGACACCTTCTCCTCGCCGCTCCTCCCCCGGTTCCGAAGACATTTTGAGCCTCTTCAGCGGGCCGAAGTAGTCGTGCGGCCCGGCCGCCGGCGACGGCGAGCGCGACGGTGCCGGCGACGGCCTCCCCACGCTGATGTCGTCCTCGGAGCAGCTGTGACCCGACACCGACTCCTCCTCCATAGCGCCTCACTGACCCATCGCACGGTACGCACCGACACACGGCCGACGACGCGCCGTTACTCGCTCGACTGACGAGCGACGCAGCGCGGCCGCCGCGCGTCTCCCCGAGGGCCGGGGTTTCGCTGCGATCGGCCAACGGCACGCCGACGACGGGCCGCCGCCTGCCGGCGATTGGCCGACCGGGGCCGGTGGGCGTCGCCGCCTGTCAAAGGCGGTACGCCAATAAAACCTTTTAATCCGAGTCCGGATTGGGGAGCGAGATTCTCGGTGTGATTAATTTAACGGGCGGCGCGCGGGAAGGGGGGAGGCGGTTAATTACTAGAATGAAGACGCGAGTCTAACTACGTGCGGCATTATTCAGGCGCGATAAGGTCCACGTTTGTCATTGGAGAAATTGCTACTTTATTTAATTTATGACGTTCGATAATTATTCCGAATTACAAACAATATACCTAAACAGTTACTATGTGGCCGATTGTGTTATTTTTATCATTTATGTATTTTGATTTTGTGTGAACAAGTATGTGGAAATCAAAGCTCAAATCTGCTCAAAACGATTAGCTACTGATAAAATTAATTTTTGATCACAAAGATGTACCTACTTACAACCTACCTACATAATCGGTATTTAGTACCTACATACAACGTTGTATGCATGTACCTAATAATTCTACATCTACTATGGTTACTTATATATACTTACATGTATACACCTACCTAGTACCTACATCTATTATTATTAGTCTGTCGTGTTAATATACAATTACCTATTAATTCGATCTGGTACTAACAGGATGAGGTCTATATAATAAAAGACAAGAGAATTTACCAATTTTAAATCACGGCAAAATCGTCGATGGATACTAAATAGTTAATGTGTCCAAGGAAAGAAAGAAATAATTTTTATTAAATATTAGGTGTTTTGGACACTCTTTTGACTCTCGTTAACAGTAAAAAAAAATTTTGTTTTTTTATTTTTATCCTCGGTTTGAAAATAAAATTGAAGACGAAGAAAGGATATGAAATTGCTTGAGGAGTAATTTTCTTTCATATTAATCTGTTCAAGATTAAGACACTATCATTTACATATTCATCGATACAATCTTAGTACTGAGCCTTTTATCAAGAGTTGGGGCTACAGTACCTAGATTTTTTTGAATAATCGTTATTGAAGTCTGTCATTCTCTTGGGAATGCTATTACAAAAACGAATATGTGCAATCGACCGTAAAAGAATTATCTAGGTGTTAAAAGTTGACACGGGTCTAAATTTAGGGGATTGGGTGTGGTGAATAGATACTAGGATAGAGCGGGCTCATAGGTCCATGGATGAAAAGGTCCACGGAGCTGATTTAACAAAAAGAAAGTTAATGAATTGAATGATAGGCGTGAGAAGGCGCTGCAGAACATGGCGAAACATCAAATGTACCTACTCTACACACAATGTCCCCCTAGCCCCGTGCATCGAGTTTTTGAGTGAGACGAGTGTGTGCATCTGCTATTGCGCCAAAAATTTGATATAACTATCATTTCTTAGGTACTTCATTTAATGTTACTCACATAGTTGTGCTTTTAACGAAGCTATCTTTTTTTAATATTACGGTTTATATAAGTATCTAGTTTTGGTTAGATGGCGCTGTTGTATTTTATATGTAGGCACTGTTGTGTTTTTATTTTTTATGTAACCTTGAATTAACATGAAGCCACCATCGGAGTGAAAAGATCCACGTAGACTTTTTAATCCCAGATGAGCAATTAATTGATCCCGCTATGTTTTTCGGACTATGGAACTACAAAATGGCTATACATATGGTGTGAAATAAAAAGTACCTATGTGGATGTAATGAAACAAACGGCCGAGCTAGTCGTAAATGAAAAGAGACCGACCAAATAACCATTACAATAAAAAAATGTTTTAAGTCTAAAACTATATCTATCTACTTTTTTTTTTAACAAATAGCCACCACGATTCAACATAATTAAGTTTCATTTGTGTCTTTTAATTATTTATAAAACGTAATCTAATAACGACGGTCAATTTTACTCTTCGGCCACGGCTCGCGGGCCATAGAGGACCACAGTCCCGGACTATCTATATTTCGTCAATATCTGGCTACACGATCAGGTTTATCATTACTTACAGAAGGAAGAGTGACGCTACCCATTGAAATTTAAGTTTTATTCAGAAACGTCATATGTGCATGCGGTAGTTACAGGTAGGTACTTACAGCCAATATCTATAATATCTATTACTAGGTTAGGATAGGTTGACTGATTTATACCCAGATATACAAGTATCTAACAAAAAAAAGGGATAGATATGATAATAGGTACCTGCTAGCTAATACATCTTCTTTCGAACTCCTAAGAAATTAATCTTATATTAGTAAAATTTACACCCAAGCCCTGTTAGGTATTTTATATTGATTTAATAAAATTATTCAAAATTTAAGTATTTAATAACTTGTTAAAAATTGTGTTAATTTCCTGGCTGTCGTATGAAAAACAGAAAAAAATATTCTTCAAAGTACTTACTTTATTATCGCGAAAAGAACATTTTTAAACAAATATATAGATAAATAGATAAAAATACAAATCAGTATTGTTTTTGCGGGAAAGAGAAAAAAAAACGACTTAGGTACCTATATCTTAGGAGCTATGCACGTATTACTCACAAACGTATTGCAAGAATACGTGTCTTAAGCTAAAAAAGCACATGACCTACACGTATACACAAAATAACTCACTTACTTTGTACTGTTACCTGACAAGGTAATTTGGCAGTTGTGTTAGCGATGGTATGTATATAAGTATAGCTATTCCAGTATGATATTTACGCGATCACGAAAATTAACATATCGTCAGTTATGTCAACTTTCCTAAAAAATCTAAAATGACGCATTTTATTAATAAATCCTTGAGAAGCATAGCATTAAATATACTCTTAGAAATTAATTAAGGACATCTCTAACAATAATCGAGAGCAAATGCAGGGGATGATGCCAATTAAGCCACAGTGTTGAAACGCGACGGCGGGAAAACATCGCACTTGACGTCAACGCCTACTGTATAATCCGTTTGCTATAGTTAATAGTGAATAATGAACGACTACTGTATAATAAATTGAGAAGAATATTCTCATTTAATTTCAAGAAAGATGACAATTTATAAAATTATATTTAATTACACTTTTCTTTAACAGTAGGCACCCACCTACCATATGTCTGTCCGTCGAATGAATGCATTCGAGTCTGCATGTGACACACAGACCGACATTAATTGATGTCGATATATATATATACAGCTCTATATATCCAAACAACGATTATATGAATTATGGGTTCTTAGTTACAAAAAATAGGTACTTATAACAACAATTAACAAATGAAACATTTTAAAATTATGTCTATATATCTTATATACAGAGCCTTTACAATTATAATTAAAGAGCAGGTAAGCACACACACTGGTGCGGGTCAAACTCGTATCACCAGTGTTCCATATTTTTATGTGTATGCAATAAATGTATTATATTAAAAAAAATACTTACAAATGAACAGGTCCTTAGAAACTATTTTTATAGCATATTTAAGGGGTAAACGAGGCAGACGATTCATCACAGAGTAGATAACCATCGGCACCCATGAACGCTCGCTACCGCAGAGGAGGCTCGAGTGCGTTACCGGCCTCTTGGGAGGGAAAAGAATATTTAATAAAGAGGGGATCCGATTGATAGAGGGACGAGAGGGAATAAATACTACACTCTAAAAAAAATACGGTTGCTCTTAACAGAATTGTGATTCTCATGATCAAGAATCTTGATTCCATACGAACCTGACAAGATTTTAAACACTCCAAATAAGATGATGTTGATTGATTATCATTACTCACTTGACTAGTCAAGTGCACTGCTCTTACTGTAGTTGGTTAACTAAAGCAGTTAAAATCTTGTCTACTATTGATTAGAAAAATGGCTATACCAACTAATTCATCTTAACAAATTCAATTAAAATGGTATCAATATTAACAGAAAAATTATTAGAATAACTAATTCACTTTAATAAATTCAACTAAGACTATGATCAGTACTAAGATAGAAATGACAATAGTAACTGATTCAGCTTAATAAATTCAACTCACAACTATTTACATTTGAACCATATAATGTTATGAACCCATTCATTTACTCGAATCAATTATGAAACTTGTTCAATACTAATTGGTAAAATTATAATGATACCTAATTTACTCTTGTTTAAATCCAATAAGGGCCTCTTCCACTGTATTTTTAAAGTTAAATTTATCAAAAAGTCACTGTTATAATTAATTTTGCGTTCCTCGTCCTCCTTTTAACGGTTGTTAGGGTTGAAAATTGTTAAAAAAAGGAATTTGTAAAGTAAATTCGTTCCAAAAGGGATTTGTTGTTAAAAGTCAGTTTGTTAAAGGAGATGGTGGAAGAGGCCCTAACGAACAATTTATTTCATCGATTAGGGCCCATATTAATATATCGCACTCAACTCTGAGAATGCCTATGAGTTCTCATACGATAAGTCGTTTTAAAGTTCATTCTTAATTTCCTATAACGCCCACAGTCGAGATGTACCACATTTAAGAGTGAACTTAAGTACGACATATTAATCAGGACAGCACCTCCAGTTCTAACTCAAACTCGGTCTCAAATTTGAGTACGAATTATAAATACAGGCCTAAGATATTTTATTCACTTTGAAAATTAGTGCCAGCATGACATTCTGCTCCACCCACAACCGGCCTCAATCGTAGTTAGCACGGCCGTGTGCTGTGCTATATTTTATCTATCAGCTCTCTAAAACTGAGTTAGTAGAATTTTTACTAATTGAAGTAGTAATAGTAGAAACTACATCAAAATTAGTAATTTTTAGTTGAATCTACTACAGATTTACTAAGTTTGTAGGCGTTACTTTTCAATTAGTAATTTTTCACTAATTGAAAAAGTAATATGGCCCAACTTCACTACTGAATTAGTAGTTCTGAATTAGTAGTCACTTGACAATTAGTAAAATAATCACTTTTATAATAGTAGATTTATACTTTTTAATTATCTAGTAGAAAATTTACAATTTTAATTTGTAATCATTTCTACTAATTGAAAGAGTGGATAACCACTTATTGCTGGTCGTATACTTTGGACATCTTAAAATAGTAGCTATTGACTATTAATTAGTGGGTTTCCACTAATTCAGTTTTAGAGAGAGAGATAATAGACAACCAAAGTTGACGTTAATGCTAAGGAAAGAAACATGAAGTAAAACTTACTTGTGATCAAATCATTACAGCTTAAAAATAATCATAGACCGTATAATATTTAAAAAATCTAATTTCTTGTCAATAATTGAATCCTGAAAATAAGTCTCATTATTTATTGTAATTGGCATATGTGACAAATTTTAGATAAAACTAAACAAAAAATAAATTATAAGAAACAATGTGTTTATGAATATTTAAATAGTACAGTGCAACGTTACATATCGTTCGTGAACTGCTGAAAGCATGTATCTGACAAATGTTCAATTTTACAACAAATTGGAAGTTATCAGCGGCAGAATGCGATTGTTGTATTTGGTAGATATTTTTATAAAACCATTATGTGTATGAAGGGTCGTCATAAGACCAAGAGTTCTCAGTAGTCAATTCATTATCATAAATACCAACAAATGGTAAAAAAAAATTATTTGGACAAAAACGTCAGATTCAAATCTCAGATATTTTTTTTTTGCTATCGTTAAAGTATGTATTAATGTTACAAGTTATCAGAGATATTAATGAATTGTAGAAATTAACAACCTTCTGTGCTGTGTTTGGTTCGTTCTTTGGTTCCTTACACTTTAGGTACGTGTACACTTGGTCTTCAACATCAACACCAACCGACAATACTAAAACTATCTCATTCATTGATGTGAACAGGTAAATCTAACTCTTCACGTGCAATGCAAATACTAAATGAAGAAACAAAGAAGACATGAACGAAATAAACCGATTTTAACTCGAATGGCACACAAACAACTGTTAATGTGACTATTGACTTAGGATGTGCGCTTGATTTGTTCAATAGACTTCCTCTCCAGCCCTCGCGCCGCCCTTGAGATGAGCTGGTAAGGGTAGTCACTTATTTCAATTGATAAATTGATTATTTATCTCAACTAATATGAAATCGTTTTTAGAAAACACCCTCAGTAGAGTGTAACATTTAATTTATAGATAATCAAATAATGTTAAGTATTAAAACTGATAATTTTATCTTTCTTGTCTTAAAAACGACAAGTATTAGTTGATTTAATTAATAGGTATTAAGTAAATGAAATATGACAAATTTATTAATTTAAAAATGCAAAGAATTAAACCTATTAATTTATTTAATTTTTTCAATGAATTTATTCTGAATTGATTTAATCTATATATCTGTATAAGTCGATGCAACTAAATAAAATTGATCAAATTATGCAAGGATGTAAATAATGATACAAACAATCTATATACTTGTTAGAATTGATACGGTATCTACATTGTCAGTTCAATTACAAATGAACTCATAAACAATTAGCTTTCGTCGATATACATACTTTCACAGACGTTTTAATAAATTTAACGTTAACTAAGAGAAAATCTCTTTTAGTTGGCCTTCATTTTTTAGGCCTTCAAATTGTAATATGTACCTAATACAAATAAGTTTCAGAAATAAGCCGTGAGTACAAACAAAATTAATTTATTGTAATGAGTGTGTGGGGCGGATGTTGAGGGTGGTGGATATTATAAATAGTTGTGAAGGAGCTAGAAGTAATATTTACGTACATAAGGATTAAAATGACAGTAGACTTGCTTACGAAAGTCCAAAACTGCACTAAAATATATAAAACGTATTTATTAAGTACCTACACAACAACAATTACATTTTCTGTTGTGAAACACCTTGTTATATAAGTTATAAACTGTTTATTGAATTTCATAAAATAGTCTGAAATTGTTTAAAAAGGGTAATAACACCTTTTTTATCGCAGAAAACCGCCGGTATTATTCTTTACCCATGGATGAAGATTAATAATTTCTAGATTGAAGGCCTAATTATCCTCAGATCACTCCCTTGCAATCATAGTAAACTAAAAAACCCTTGGGAAATTTCTGAACATATAGATCCAGAACTAAGTAATACGTGTAAGAACACGGCGTTCGCAAGTGAAGTCACCCATTCCATTATTTCTTAAGTCTTGCTTGTTCTTTTTCAGCGATGACCGTCTTACCAACGAAATAGATTTTTTAAACTTTTTGAAATATCATGACAAATTTCAAGTGTTATAATATATTATAAGGAACAAAGATCTTTTTATAAAATCAGGATGAAAACTATTAGCAGATATGATTTCTCTTCATTTTGAAATTATCTCACTGAACAAAACTTAAAGCAAATATTCCACTTTTAAATATTCTTTTCGCCGTCGTATCCTGAAGAAAGTTAAACTGTCAGTTTTTTTTAAGAAAGAAATTGAAAAGAAACACACATATATAAAGAACAATTGTTCTTAAATTACAAAGAGGTTGGCAAATGAATATGAAAGAAACAGGTAATAAAGAGAGATAAATATAATATTGTACTCTGTAAATAAGACTAAGTATAGTACAGTTTGTAGAAGGTTACAGATCAGGACTGAAACTTGAATGGAACTGATATACCAACAGTCGACAAATTAATTTATCTTATTGTCCACACCGGCGAAATCGCAGGCAAAACCTACATTTCAATAAAAAAGGCAACCATTTTTGTATCAAGCGTTAATCGTTAGTAGATAATGAATACTATCAACACGATAGTAATCATTACCTTGAACACAACGAGGGTAGGTTTTATTCCTTTAGACTTCCATCCCTCCTCCACCTCCACCCGCTACTGTCTACACGTGTATGCTCAAAGGATCGGCGACAAAACCATCTATAACAAACGGACGCGAGGACAGTAACAGATGTTAGTGTCGGAAACTAATAAACTATAGCTAACGGATGTATAGGATGTACAAATTGTTTTACGTCGACCGCCGTCGTTACGTTCGCGCCACACACGGACAAAAATGGAATTTCTGATTCCAAATTGAGATGTGTCATAATAATACATTTCAAAATTAGAACGCCGGCCCACTAATGGGGCGTAATGCGCGCGTTTCCGACCGCCCGCGCCCGCCGGCGGTTAGCTATATCCGGATGGGAAAAAAATATGGCGCGGAAAAAATGCTTAAACAGAGATATGAGGCATGTTTTCCATTACCTAATTGTTATATATGTGCGATCGTTCTGAAATGATCGTTTTTAAGTAAATTTAGTTCCGTACTATTTTGTTATTCTTTCATCGTAGTAAACAAATAAAAGTACGTTTTCATCTTTATCATTTTTGGAGGCAATTCACTGTTCACGACGGGATAAAACAAATCTAGATGTTGCTTTATTTAGCACCATTAATAGAATTTTGAAGTAATTATACCGTCCCTATGTTTGTTTTTAACAACGAATAGTACTATACGAGGTACGTAGACTACCTACGTGTAATTATGCATCAGAATATTTATTCTCCAAAGTGAACGTAAGACAACTTTCCCCGTGAGAACTTATCATCACCACATTCCCACGGCAAACTCAAAAGTCGACGAAAAGCTCGGTGTTCACCTAGGTCTAAAAATTGAATAACAAAATTGTGTATGTATTTTTACAAATACTGTCGAAATAAAATACGACAATAAAGACATTGCAAAATAATGGTTATGAGGCGGTTGTTTAATTATAATAATAATTAATTTAGCAAAAATGGTTTATATCTATACCTATATCCGTTGAGGTCAATCCAATCTTAAAATTCAAAGGCAAGAAAATTAAAAAGATACGAGTACCATTACATACAAAATAGAATTAAAATTAAAGAGGAATCGAACAAATCCTTTAAATATATTTAATAGGCACATGTAAAGTCTACTTTACCTAATCAATACTCTCAAATACAATGACGTCTTTCTACCTATGTACATACATTAATTTATAATTGTATAAAGTCTTAAAGTTTTCGGCGTTTGCTCCTTAAAACTATCTTTCGCTTAACAAAATTGAGCTCAATATACTTAAAGATGTACGCGGATCATTTAGTATGATCGAAATCAGAGGATGTACAAAAGCGCCCTCGTGTGAACTATCTAATAGTTAATAATGTCTTTAACTCCCCTAGAGTGCACAAATAGCTCCAAACAATTTGTATATAGATACAGGATTTTTTTATTAGTAAATGTAGGTACCTATTTTGATACAGATTTTTGTTGATTTTCTCGGGATCGATTAATAACAAATGATATAGTGCACGATCAGCTTGATAGAAACGTTTGCTATGCGTAGTAATACTATCGGAACCTAAAATGATATGCGTTGGACAAAAGCTACAGGAAATCGTAACATTCTAACTTTCGATCGCTTGATATTGGTCACCCTACGAAGTGTAAGGACATAAGTAGATATATTAAGGTGGCTGCAGCACGACCGCACGCGCACACGCAAGGGACGTCTCGTAATGATTCCCTGTCTGTTTACAAAATGCGATTCGGTCTAAATGATACACAGGAGCGTTTCCGGTAGTTTTGGTTTTTTTTTTTTTTTTATAGGCGTAAATATTTTTGGTCGGTGGTTTCATTTTTATAGAATTTCCTTCGAATTACCCATTACATATTTTATGTTTCTTATTTTTCGATACTTCGTTTTTAGAAATATGAAGAATGATAGATGCCGTGCCTTTGAAATTAATTTTTGAAGTTACTTCCAAATATCCATTTATACCTATGCTAGTGTTTGCCCGCGGCAATGCCCGCATAGATTTTTTCTTTTGGATAGGAATTGCGTAAAACCTGTCCTCTTTGAACGGTTATACGTTCCGAAAGTCCAAAATTCAACCACGCCAAATTTTTAAAACTGTGCCAAATTTCAAGTCAATTGGACCTATAGTTTCAGAGATCTCGAGATCTCTGTCAGTGGTATTTCGCTTATACATTTATAGATTAGAATCACCATCTACATGATATTTACACACAGTCAAAGTGCACAAATATTATACGTATAGACCGTGACATATTTGTAAGAGGAAAACGATTTCGTTACAACTGTTACTTAGTAAACTAGATTTTTTTTGCAGTAGCTATGTTTATTATATGAGGTGAGTTAGAACAGGCAAGATTAAAATTGTAAGTAACAAAACTACAAAAACATTGTTTGCAAAATATTTTTATCATGTTTTTAAAATGATTAACAGAATATATAAATTAATATAGAGACACTAGACACTTTTTATGCTACAATACACTTATGTTATTGATATACCTAATCAATGAATTATTATTATTATTATAACAATAATAGTGTATTCAATAATGTATTGAAAAGGAAGGTAAGTATTTTAAATGAAATATTCCAATTCAAAGAATTTAATTAATTAAAAAATTAAATATTGCGAGCTTATAACAACAAGCTCGTCCTTTGGGCTGTTAAAATATAGCGGTTTTTCTATATTCAAGCAATGTAGTATGCACAATTTTTCTATACAGGAGGCTCTGTGGCGACTTTTTCATCTTACCGCATACATTTTCTGTATAAATTATGTTAATTAAATCTTCTTTTATACATTTTATAATAATATTAAACATAAAATTGAAAAAAAAAAATATAGTACGGCAAATAATGCAAGCCGTGTTTTTAAAATTAGCTTTAAAATAAATTATGTGCCAATAAAACGTGTGTGCCACGTCGAGGTATATTTTACATACTAAACGCGATCCGACACAATTCTAACCATGTGTGTGCTTAGACACGTGTTAAGTGTGAATATACAAAACACGCAAATACACCATGTTAAGGAATAGGAAACTAATTTAAATAATGCAATTATCAAATAATAAAATAAACTTTTGTCGTTTTTCCCACATTCACTGATGGTGCATTCGTTTGCGCAATCAATAAATAATACTTCTAGTTCTTATGAGTAAAGAGTTTTCCTTTGATAATTAACATGATTTTATTTTTCTGGCATTGGTGCTACAATCTATATATAAAAATGAAATTATATGTTTGTCTGTTTGTTGGTCTGATCTATCTTCGAAATGGCTGAACGGATTGCGATCAAATTTTATATAGAGGTGGAATATTTTTTTGAAATAAAATATACCTATTACACATATGAGAAAAGCTATATGTATCATAAAAATAGTAACATTGTCCAAAGGAAGACTAGAATCTACATCGATCTGTTAAATTTACAACTTACGTTTACGAATTGCAATTTTTTTTAGTGCAATCCGCCACTACTCTATTATATACGAACATTAATTAAGGGATGTCGCTTTTTTTTTAAAGAACTTTTCATCAATAATATATAAATCAAAAATGGTATATATTAATGCAGTATTTTTTTTATAACTTTTTAACTAGGAGTAAACAAATCCTTGAAATGGTTGTAATATCCCAAATAAAATATTATTCCGATACAATATCCATAGACAAAACTATAATCGAAATTCGTTCAACTATCTAATAACATAAAACAGACACAAATATAAAACAATATACCTGTATTCAATGTTGTCATGCGTAAAATGGTAACCTGCAATTATGGGAATTACCCGAATTAGATCCAATAACGCACCACCGGAAATAAAGCTGATTGACCACTATCATGTCGCGGGAAAATGTGATCTTATTTGTTCTATAATTTCATTACATATATATTTCAAGTGATTACGCGCATTGCGCAGTTACTGATGTTTATGAAGTCGAAAAAGCCCTCTATTTTTAATTTCGTTTTAAATATTGTAGGTCGGGGAAAAAGTTTATTCGTATTTTATAAGTAAAAAGTTGCATCAGAACCTTTTTGCTTGTGCCGTTTGTATCTGGCTAGTTTTGATACCATTAAATAGAAAACATAAAAAAAAAACAATAAAATGTAAAAGCGGTGTCTCTCCATTTTTCTATTGTTTTCCGTCCACCGAAATGAGTGAATCAAACGTAGAAATTCGATACATTTTGAAGTTTAATACAAAAAAAGGGGAAAAATGACATAAGCAGTAAAAAAAAATTGTGACGCTTATGGACCTAATGCAGTGTAGGTAAAGTAGCACAAAACTGCTTCAACCGTTTTCAGTCAGCCAATTGATGCATCTCGTTCTGGTTGATCTGTTACGGATAAAGACGATGCCATTTTGGAAAAAGTAGAGCAAGATCGGCATGACAGTTCTTATGGAATAGCTGAAAAGCTGGGAAATGACTACAAAACAGTTTTGGCCCATTAAAAAAAAAACTGGATATACAATTCACTGAAAAAAATCTAATGAATTGTGTACTCATTTGCGATTCTCTATTGAAACATAATGAAATCGAACTGTTATTGAAAAGATTAATCACTGGTCATTAAAAATGGATTATTGACCACAACAATGTACAAAAAAGATAGTTATGGTTGAAAAGCAAGCGAGCTCCACAAATTATAGAGGAACCCGGTAACCACGCAATTAGTTGATGCTATGTGTATTATGAGATTGGAAGTGCATTATTCATTATGAGCTTTTATTTTTGGATGCAATTATCGATTCAAATCTCTACTACCAAAAGCTTATGAGACTCAAGCAAGAAGCAGAGAAGAAACGGCCGGAGTTAATCAGCAGAAAGAGAGAGGTTTTTCACCATGGTAACGCCAGACTACACACATCTGTATGCACTCTACAAATATTAAGATGGTTTGGTTGGGAAGTCTTAATGCATCCATCATATAGCCCTCACCGTGCACCCTCAGATTTTCACCTACTTTGATCTCTTCAGGATTCTTTAGGCAGTGTTCAGTTGATGTCAAGAAAGGACTTTCAGAATTACTCGTCGCAGTTTTTTGATCAAAAGTTCCATAATTTCTACAGCAATGGGATTATTTCACTATCTAAGAAACGGCAATAAGTTCTTGAACAAAGCAGCATATATATACAATTAAAATTAAAAAATATGATGAATATTATCTTGAATTTGTATGTAAAATACGAAAAAACTTTTCCCCGATCTCATATATCACTGAAATAAAGTTCGTCCTTTTGCTAACGTTTTATATTTTTTTTTACTGATCAGTTCCCTTACAGAATCTAAGTACATAGAACATATCCACTAATATCACATAAATTTGGGGATTAGTTTTGTGTGTCCGCGTACAATAAGCTAGATATTTTAAGGTAATAAATCATATTAAATCAATTTTATAAATTCTTTTATTCAATCAAATGTACTTAAGAAAGTATTTTTTAACAGTAGAAAGAATCCAGAAACATAAAAAAGACGAATCACCTTTTACTTTATCTTAAGTGCTAATAGAAAGATGTCAAGTATTGGAATTAAAAGCAATGAACTTACCGAGTCCAGTAAAATCAATATCGATTTAAAATTAAAATGACATTTGATGGGTACTATGTACTAAACTTTTATCATCCAAATGGAACACTGTACGACCACGGTTTCCTATCGCAACGACGACGATTAAGCGAATGGGTGTCGTGTATTAAGGTAATAATCTATATTTGTACTAGCACGCGCTCTAGTGCCATTACGTAGTAACGGTTTAATGCGCTTGCGCAATCGGTAATGAAAATATGCGGCCTTAAAGGAAAATATACCTTTGGACTGGTAATGTTCTGTAATAAGAAATCGATGAATTTTGTGTCCATTAATAAGATAAATCGGAATAAATAATGTAACCTCCTTAGTTAGGGTAACTTGTAACTGAATTCAGGTTATGTAGAAATGATAAAAAATAATCTATGAAGATAACTTCAGTTTGGTTTAATAAGGTAATTTTTATACTTGTTATTGACGGTTAAATAACTGTTAATAATGCAAAAATGACAACAAATGATCATTCAGGAAATATCTGAAATATCTACTGAAAATGAGCAGCGCCAAGTAGTTAAGAGCAGTACTTATGTTAGGTTACAATTTTTCATTTTTTCAGTAATGTACGTGTGTAAGTATGTGACGTTTTGAATAAAAAATTACAAAACAATTCTCGATTATTATATTTATAAATTGTAATTCACATGAACCCCATACCGAATTTTCCGTTTTTAAAAATCTGTTTAAAAAGTGAAATGGTTGATATAATCTATATTGTATTTCATCGAACTTCTCTTATTTGAAGTTGTGCAAAACAAATATTATAATAAAGTAAAAGTATTTTTTTGAAGAACTAAGAAACAACATCCTTGCTCTTAATCAACATATGTATCTATCTATTATACAAGATTGAATTTTTTTTTTCTTTACAGCGCTTTTTTTAAATTTTTTCAATATCAAGAACATTTTTACTGTGCCATGTAAATATACATTTCTTGACAGAAAAAAATTCTTTTGAATGTTGATCGCAACAAAAGCAGTTTCAAATTAATTTCAATAGTATTGCTATTTTGTGTGTGGAAGAAGTTGCAAAATTAATATTTTTAAGAAAACATTTCATTTTAGAGAACCTAAATATGATAAAAAATACAACAAATTGTCCAAAAATTCTATTTTGGAGTAAAATATAATTTATAACAAATAATAGTTTAAGTACTCGCTGGTATTACATACGCCCAAAAAAAAATTTGTCATATTATTAAGCAATACACGATTGACAATTAATAGTAAGGTGACCATCAACAAGAGCGGTTCATAGACATATTAGACTTTGAAAATAGGATATATGACAATAATTATTCCCTACACCAATATCAGTTCTTATGACCTTTACAGTTGAAGTATGTTAAACGTTTACTATGACGCTGTGGCAGATATTACGACTAAACTGATGTGTAACTGATAAGTCATACTATAATGTAATAATTGAATTGAATTGAGTTGAATGAGTCATCGCTAGATACAAGAAATTAAGCCATTTATGATTTGTCCATAAGGGCGGAGCCGCGAGTACAACTAGTTATCAATAAATTATTTGTAATAAAATATTTTTAAGCTTATTTACATACAGTGTATAGAAATCGGTTAGTATAGACAATGACAAAATTCGTTCTATGTTCACGCGAGCGGAACCACGTAAATAGTTAGTTAAATTAAATATGTATTATGTATATGGTAATTAAGAGTTATGTACTTTCACAACAAAATACACAGCATTTAAATTCTTTTCATTACTAAATGTGTTTTTCATCAAGTTTTTGCTTAATAATTTTGTTTTATTTAAATAAGTCTCCATTTGTTTGCCCAAACGTTATAGAAAATAATCTATAAACGTAATGTATTTTAATAATAATTTAATTACAATTATTTTTTACTAATAATTTAAGACCAAAAGCAATCGACAACCATCGCTTAATTCGTTGACTATTATTTTCAAGCAGGAAATTCACTTATAAGAGAATAACTCGTTAATTGCAATCACCACTTTTCTAAAATATTTTTTATGTTTTATAGAAATAATTGCACTGGTGGAATTTTCCTGCCGATTGAGTGCAGTCCAAGTTTACGATTCCAAATGGAGCTTAATGGGCAACATACCAAGGGGTTGATTTACGTAACCCTTAAACGTTTAGTCGAAAGTACGATATATTGACAAGAAAAGATGAATGGAAAACTGCAACTCGCTTAGGTGTTCGATATCTATCAATCCTCTCGAATCAATATTCAATACTTTGGATGAGGATTTGCTGTAGAACAGATTTGAAGATCGGCGGCGGGTTGCTAGCTGCATGTCGCAGGCAAGCGGTAATAATGAATTTCCGCAAAATAACAACGTAACAATACAACGCTAAAAATGTTTTCATAATACATTGTAAACTTTAGACTGCAATATTGCTTTGTTTTTGTACGCGACGTTTTATTTTAACCCTAAAAAACGAATAAAAACCCAGCTATGTTCCATAATGTGCGAACTAAGTGCAAATCTCGCTTTCGGAATCGCTGTATCGTGCAACTTCAAAATATTAAATTTGACAAACAATTACATGTAATTCCCGCGAATCGTGCGCTAAACTATTCCAAGGGATGGCTTCACGAACTGAGAGCTATTGTCTTATATAATACTGTGTTTAATATGTTATATGAATTAAAACTTAAAGATATTTATTTACGACATAATAAACTGGGGAAAACTTCAATATTTAAATTAACTGTCAGGTAGTGGACACTGATTGCTACAGCGATAATGCAGAATAATACTTAACACTACGGCGCCAAAGACTAGTGTCTCTTAGGTGTTTCTCCATTGTTTGATAGCTACCTAGAACGGAGATCTAGTCACCAAATTGCCGTTAATTTTCAAAATCATGGACACCCCAGCGCCCCCACGTGACGGCGACCACAATGGCGGTGATTAGGCGACTCGCTGCTCTCGCCTGCATTGTGTCGCCGACGTCGCTGACGGGCGTGAACGTGTCGCGTCGGGATGATGTTATTAACTTGCACCGATTTTCGTACGCTATGGTAGGACGCGATTAGTTTATTTTGGAGACTTGATTTTTATATATATATATATATATATATATATATATATATATATCATATATATTAATACGCTAAGGTTAAGATGTTTGCCTCCCTTTTTGGAAAAAAAAACCCTCACAATTACTCCATATAAATTTTATATAATTTCATAGACAAACGTATTTAAAATATTGTTTATGAAGAAGTTTTGTAACAAAAAGGAAATAAAATTGTATTTACAGTAATTTTGTGAACTGATAATTATTATACATAATTTATGCGAATTCTTCGCATAGGGTACGTCTATATACTAGACGTACCTACCCTATGCGAAGAATTCGCACAAATTATGAATAATAATTATCAGTTTATATATTTATATAGATATATAATGTGCCTACCAGTGCCTCACTTTCATTATAATTACGAAGGACTATTAGACATCGTGAACATGCATTCGGGTTGAGTTTTTGTCTTATTGTTGTAACCGCATTGGGGCCTGTCCTGACTTGACCACTACTATGTGGTCCTCCGAGTCGAAGGCTGAATCTACCATTGATCTTGAATGACGTTCTACATTAATTGCATCATAGACTAAGTATTTAACATACGAACAGTCTCGAATAGGTAACCAGTCATTAGAGACTTAAATTACACTTATTCATTTAAGTATATAGCTCAAGTTTTAAAAGCTGCTTACCTTCTAAGTTCTTTTTAGACACTAAGTGATTTATAAGAATGTTGTTTGTCAGGTAGTCAAATTTGAACAATGTTAAAATATTTTAATGGCAATCCAAAAATTAATAATAGTTTACAAACTTTTGTTAGGTAAATAAGTAATTATGTAACCGAGCATAAATGAAAAAAAAACTTTAATTTTGTTACATGTCTGACAGAATAAATCAAGGTTACAACTGCTTCCAAAAATTCATTAAGAACTATTAAATTTTATAACTCTGTTTTAATAACTACCCCTATTTGATGTACTTGGTGTAATATCTATCTATTTCTGTATTTCTGCAATTTTATTTAGCTTAGTGTTTTGCAAAGGAAAAAACTACACAGTAGTTAAAAAATCCCTTCCTATATTGAAACCTGGAATAAACCACTTTTACTATGATGAGCTCTTGATTCAGCAAGTTCTATAACAGCCGAATTTCAATATTATTACTCTGACAATCAAGCTATGCTAGTAATCGATATTTAGAGCCTTTTTCATCATTTACTTTAAAACTGACATTTAACAAAAAATCACTCTTAAAATGAAATTTACATTCCTCATTTTAACGGTCGTTCCGGCTAAAACCGATTAAAAGGAGGACTTGGAACGCAAATTTTATTTTAAAAGTGGCTTTTTGTTAAAAGTCACTTTACAAAAAGAGGGCGGAAGAGGCCCTTAATCTACAATCCTTAAACGTTATTTCATTTACTATAAGTTCACAAAGGCAATTAGTAAGAATTTAACATAATTGTCAAATGTCACATAAACAATCTCTCCTGATATATGTGCTTAATTATGGACTGACATACGTAAATACTCAGTGCTAACAAATTAAACAAATCTTATAAATAGAAATTTTAACAAACCATAGAAGATCTTTGTAACGATATTTAAAAGTATAATATCGAGTGTATGAACTTGAATTAGGCCATAGATTCAAAGCAGACGATATAGCCGTCACAACACAAAGCGAATGTATTTTTTTTTAAACCTCTGTCGCCCGTCCCCAAGCATCTTTATCTGAAAGTCAACGCGCCTTTGCGTAATCAGGGCCTCCTTTTAGCGCCTCCATTTTTGGGTCCGTTTTCTGACCCTTTCCGAGACCAGCGCCTCATCAGTCATCGGCGCCTGTCACCTTCCAAGATCCTAACTAACAGGGGAACAATTCTTAATTCTTTGGATTCGAAATTATACACGGCTTCGAGTAAGAGGTTAAGATTTTTTTTTTAGTTAAACATAATAAATTGAATTACATAAATTGATTATCGTTAAGATTTTCGGTCTTATATACAGACGAAAATAAAACTACCTTGACGTATATCTGTCTGTTTGTCCGACTGATAACTGAAGTAATTTTTAAATTAGTCTATTAGTTGAGCGAATTTAGCGTAAAAACCAAAAATTTTAATGTAATACTAGGTATTTACGTATTATCAGAGGTACCATGTAAAGTTACTGACCTGGGAGTAATACTGAAATAGAACTATCAGATCTTCGACGTGTTTGTAAATATAATCGATAATAAGCCTCTGCAAATCGGCAAGTATCTCTACCGGCAGAGAATCGCGCCCCAATTCACTTCAATATTGGCTAAACATGCTCTGGGGTTTGAAGTGTCTTTGAAGATTTTCGTGAAACTATTTTCGTATGCAGGTTTTCTCGTTAAGTTCTCTTCGTGCTTACGCTAAATTATAATTGTTATTCTATGTAAAGTGAACTTAAATCAGAAGAACATACATAAATTTGGTATTTATTAAAAAAAAATAGAGTACCTAGTTTTATTTAATAAACGCCGTTTTATATATGAAAAAAACACTACCTGTATTCCAGTATAACCCATTTTTTATATAATATTTAATAATGTTCAGAAAGATATGTTAATTTGAATATATAAGTGCTTCGTGGTAGCAATAACTTAAAATTAATAATCAAAATTAAAAGATATTCACTACCGTGAAGTGTATGACAACTCAAATATAAAGAATACTTGCATCCTATGTTCATCTTCGTCTGTAGACTAAAGAAAGTATATAAAATTTATGAAAAACAATTGAACAACTAAATAAGAGAATGAATAATCAAACAAACTCAATTTTGCATAATATATTAAGTAAAATATCCATAGAATAGTTATTTATCACAACAAATAATATAATGTATTATTTGCATTAATACTAAAATCTATAATTTCTGTAAACGGTTTCAACATCAATGTCATCAGATTCTTTATGCACTCCATTCGGGACACAACATCCCTCAATCTTATTCCGGATTGAGGGTCTTGCATCGGGGGCAAATTCCATTTTCCATTTTTAATATTACATTTATAACTTTAATATTACATTTAGCTTATGATTTTATAAAGTATCTTATATTTAAACACAGTAAACATATTTTAATTAAATTAAAATGAAAAACATTACGTGCATATATCTACAGAACCATGTGCCTATTCTACGTATTCGCGCTATATTGATCCGGTTTTTATAGCCTGTCATCTGATGGATCCATCTTGATGTTTAGAAAGCGCAACACGAGAATAGCCCCCCGACTCGTTTAGCCACGGTTCGTCAACAATATTGTCGGTTAACACTTGAGCTATTGATGCCTCAGTTAATCAATAACGTTTAGGTGGCTTTTGTGCGGAACCTTCCTTCGACCGATAGACACAAAAACTCCCAGTAATCGGTAATAGCGGTTTAATGCTAAACGTGTTCGCCATTCTTCACGGTTAAACAGTTCCACAATATGAATGAGTTGTAATTGTAGTTTTTTTGTTGTCGATCGATTTCCCGAATTTAACACGCGGCAAAACGTATTTAAAATCAAGGAATATCGCAACAACAACGCGATCGCACGGTCCGAAGTTGATAACAAATACTGCGGATATGGCGTCTTCGGATTTCCTAATTTATATGTACGTTGTTCATACCTAACGAATAGTCGTGCGAACCATTTGAAATCAATCGCATGTCTATTCTATTACCGTCACAGTTTTGAATTATACATACGTCAGATACGTGTAAGATTGTAAAAAATTATGACACTTTTATTTCTTGTATAATACGATTGCGGTTCCAAATTGATTCAGAAGCTATTGATAAATTATTGTTCAATTAATTTAGAATATTGAATTTCGGTTTTTTTTAGAACGTGTCAATGAACTAATATTACCGTTTATTCCGAGCGTGGTTTTTTTAATCACTTTTTTAAAAATAAAGTACACACAGTTAGAACGTAAATAAATATTTTAATAAATTGTTTTTGAATTGTTTTATGCTTTTAGTTAGTATCTATGTACAGCGAAATGTTATATCGATACATTAATAACTGTTAACTTCTTTAAAGTCGTGCACCTACTTGCAATAATAAAATGGCTGTGGTTAATTCAATAAATGCAATCAAGCTTCTATCGTCTTCCGATTTTTATCGGACTCATTTTGTTCTTCAGTA
>BGZK01002325.1:0-63920 GCA_005406025.1 Eumeta japonica | reverse complement strand
AAAATAAACCAATGTATATACCTAAATTATTTTATCAAAATGCCAAACCGCTAATGTATGTAAAAGTACGTCTATCCGACTCCGCCATCGAGTAGTGATACATTTGAGATGTTTCTCAAAGACGTTTTTAATTCTTAGATACCTCTGAAAGCTCCATCTATCGAGTGTAATTTATACTTTTTCGACATAACTTTGTGAAATCGATGAAAAAGGCGGCAACTAAAAGATATAATGTTACAATTGAAAAAGGTAATTTGGATTAATGTTACCTGCATACGAATTCGTATCCGTACGGTAATGTTAAGTAAACACTAAAATTATTACGCCAAATCGGGGAAAGTCACATTTATACGAGTAAACAATTAATTCTAATGTTAAATACCTACTTATGAAAATCATTCCCGCTAAACTTACGACATCTCACAATAGCATTTGGAGAAACATATATTCAAAAGGTTGAAATTTTCAACGAGTAATTCTTTGAATTACTCGACAAATATTGAAATAAACCTTTCCTTTATATACGAGCATATCATATGTATATGCCAAATGTGTGGGATAATTTTAAAGTGAATGTACAATACACACAATCCAATTTCACGCGGACTAGGTAAAGGTAAAAAGAGAAATTAAGGGTGGCTAATTGAATTAATTAAAGGGTATAATTGTATTATTAAAATGGGAGCGCCCGCCGAGCGCTCTCCTGTACTATGCTGTTAACGGCAATTTAAAATAAGGTATGTAAAAAAGTCGGCATGGAAGTTGTTTTGACTGTTTTTTATCTTTGTCTTCTACGAAACGGAGAATTTTATACGTTTAATTTTAAAGATCGTATGTGTTTCGTATCTATTCACATTAAATTTTTCCTTAAAACTGCTATAACGATTTTGAACACATTTTATTCTCAGGGTTATCGGTCCCTCAAATTATTAGGGTAAATTTGTTGTTCCTTTTTTACTCAAATTCATATTTGAATATTCGCATTTATGAGGCAGTTTTCATAAGATCGAAATGTGTAAAGATGTAAGCTGCACGCCTGGAACAAAAATAAAATAAATTCTAATTTTTCACAATTTTCTGTTTGCCTGCTCGACATGATTAACTCTAAAAATATTTAAAAAAAACTGGCCAAGAACATATTCAATTATGTTCAGTGTAAATTTCCGTAACTGTTAGTACAAAGAAATGTACTACAGATGAAAAGTATAGTGTTTTCATTTCAGCGTTACACTTTTTTCATATTTTCCATACAGAGTACCTACTCTAGTCTTAAACTAGTGTGAAGTGCACCAACAAAAGAGCGTATCTTCATGAAAATTATGTCCGCGCTGATTTTCAGCAATAACTCAAAAGCGGTATATCCTATCACATAGAAAATAATTTTCTTTGAAAGTTTTAGCACTATAAAAAGCGCTAGAAAACGCTAATTTTTGTATTTTATTAGATTTTTTAGATATGCGGATTAAAAGATAGAGGGGAACACACCATTTATGTTACTTTCAGAGCGATTATATCCGAAAATATTCACTTAATCAAAAAAAAATTGCTTAGTAACTTTGAAATGCTTTTAAAAGAACTTTTGAAATATATACCACACGTTGATGTTTACTGAATATTCCACTACATGTATGGAGTGCCTCCCTAGATATATGCATGATAGCAGTTGGTAACACACAATAGGCAATGCTACAATTTTTTTCTTTAAATATGGTACAATTAAATATCTGAAAGTATATACAATAGAAGTGTTACATGTAACTAAACCAATATAAAATATATGACAGCGTAGTAGACTAGTAGTGTACAAATAATATAGTAACTGCTGATATTTAGTTAGGTTTGCAGAATATTCATAGTAATTCGCAATCGATTCATAAAATAACAGTATTTTTAAAATAAATGTTGACGTTCCATCCACAATCGTTTATTAACTACGATGCGCGTGATCCGATAAAACAATGACTAATATTTTTTGCCGAAGCCGCAATTTCCTGATCGGAAATTCGGTATGAAACGCTTCATTGTGTCGGTTTACAAAAGGCGCAAATGTGCTGATGATGGCATTTCATTATTCTTTTGACTGGTTAATAACTTGCTATCCACATTCACTCATGTTTAATAAAAAATTGTTTTTTACAAAGTTAGTACTTTATAATAAATCACTCTGATTTAATGTATTTTTGACCTAATATCAAGATCTATCATCACATTTAAATATATATCATACGTAAAAGTTTTAACTGTCGGTGGATTGCTATAAATTTTTGCTCTCGACTAATTTACTTTACAGTTTTGAGAGTTATGATAAAGATGGAATCGATCAAGTCTTCTCGTAGCTCACCATCCGGACGGTGATTCACCATCTGGACAGTTATAGCCCGGCCAAACAAACGATCATAATAAATGAATCAAAGCAATTACGGAGCAGCGGTGTCCGCGCCGTCGTCGGCAAGACGCAACCCGACGCGCGGCCGGCGCGCGCGGCGCCTGCAATTAATTGCCGCTAACGAAGCGAATCGACTGTGTAGCCTTCCTGATTAATGCAGGCCTATACTTTATGTCACTCCACGGCTTATATTTCGGGTCGTGTTTCGGTTTTGTAACGAAAAACCACGACTTTGGCAGTCGACTGCGAGACAAATGACGCTGAAAGAAAACACGATGTGGCGCAATTTTTTTATCGTGACAGTCAATCTATTTATATTTTTTTCGAGATACAAAATTTAATTTATTTTGAAAGCGATAACAAAAATTTGGAAACAATAAAATGTAATGATTTTTGAAGTGCCATTTTCAGGGTTTCCATACCCAAAGCGTGTCAACGCGACCCTACTACTAACCTCCGGTGGCCGTCTATCTGCCCGTCTCTCTATTAGCGAGAACTCGTGAACCGTAATACATAGACAGCTGAAAATTTCAAATAATATGTATTTATATTGCTGCTTTTACAACAGATGATAAAAATTAAAATCAATTAAGAATTAAAGGGGACCCCAAGTGAACTTCTTTTTGGCGTTTTTGCCTAATTTTAGTAATAAAAATAGGTAGACGTATTAAATAATCACAGCGTGTATTACTATACTCGCCATAAAAGTAAATTAAAAGAGTGAAATAAAGATAATAATTAAAAAGAGTCCCCATACAGTGCAGTCGTATGTCGTCCTAAGTAGTCCTAGTTCAATGTTTGTGATACTAGATTTTTATTATCCCACTACAAAGGTATGCTCCCCCACAACCATAACTATGACACAACGAGAACCTTTGTTTTTACTTACCACGCTGGTTGCATCCAAGTCGAGAACTATTCACAACCATTGAGCGGTGGTAGCAGAGTAGTCCATGTGTTGCTTCCGAAGTTGAATGTCACTCCTTTGATTAAAGTCACGTCTAGTCCCATCACTGTACCTTTAATTTGCTATAAGCCACGTTAAGCCATTGGCTTTCGAGGACTAAAATCTGCATCTTGAGGGCCAATTCTTCCAATAAATGAAAAAATTGCAAAGCGTAGGTTGGGCCTGCAGAGTAGGATGACAAAGACCGGTTTCTTCCTCATCTATATAATGTCCCCACTGCACACTTCTCCAACCCCACAACCTCTTACTGAGGAATCTGAACCGTAAATTCTCCAATGTGGCTCAATGCTCACTGGAAACTGCTAAAGATCTCTGTCGCTATCGTGTGCTTTCTGAGAAATAGAGCTCGAAGTGAAATTGAACCATTTTGTTTACTACATAAGTTAACAATTCAATTTTTCCTTTCACCCCTGGTTTGCACCACTACAAATAATTTTAAATCAATAAAATCAAGTATTATGATAAACATAATTGATTATACTTGTCAAACCGTTTTACGGAATACACGAGCAAACTAATAAACTGTTAAAAACCTTTTGTTTTTGGTTTTTTGATTTAATTATGATTTAAAAATATTTTCCATGTGCAAAATCAATATATAACAACTTTTTCATTTAACGCTAAGTAATTAAATTCACCGTAGATTTGTCTTAATAAACGAACGTTATTTACTTACATAATTTAACGAGAGGTCGAGGCCGAACGGTTAAGGGCCTCTAATCCCGAAGTCACCGAGTTCGCGTACTGACCACAGCAAATTAACCAACGAATTTTTAAGTTGAGTCAATTACATCGCTTGCGACAAGCTTCGGAGAGCACGTTAAGTTCCACTAATTCTGAACGTTGTCGCCGCAATTGTGACTAACACGCAAGTTGAATTCAAAATCACATACATGCTTTGTGGTTTTAACCATATATTATTATATTTAAACATTAACAGTATAGGTCAGCAGTAATATGCTAGCACGTATAACACTATAATTTGATCAGGCTGACGTCTGTGAGAGATGCTAAATGAAATAAAGCACTCCATTCCAACACATACATACCTACATGCCAGTATCATCAAAAACGTCTGTTGTTGTTGTGTATTTGTGAATAATCTTTGCAAATATTTTCGAATAAACGCTTTTCCACCAATTCATACTTAAACGCAATTTATATTATGCTACCTTCCTTATTCCAAACTCTACCACACCAAGTATTTAAAATTAAATTAATTTACAGTTTACTGAAACTCTGCCGGGTGTTATTTTATTACAGAAGTACGAAGACCAAAGTGGCCCAAAAATTAAATCTTAAGCTTCAGGGTGGGCAACGCATTTGTACTAGTGAACTTGCGTTTGAGTTTTAGTGAATGAGACACAGTGGGTGGTATAATAGGTATAAAAAGTGGGAGGTGCACTTAAATAGCTCGTCTGCTTGTTTTCCCATATCGGTTCTAATTCTTTAAAAAAAATATTTTTCTTTCAAAATAATAGATAATTGGTCCACCAACACCAAGGTCCTTGTGCTTTATTTTATCACCCAGAATGAAATAAAGTAGGACAATACATAGCATTGCTCTAGCTAGAGTACCTATAATATCTAAAAAAACAAGGGCGTATTCATGGAAGCTTGCACAGGGCGCAGAGAAGGCTATTTACAACACAGGTTGTACACGGGATGACAAGCGACAGAAACACCTTCGAGGGAAGAAAGAACAAGCTTATTGTATAGAATAGGTGACTTTCTATACTTAAATATACAAAAGTCACCTTTACTCTATAGATTTTTAAGAAGCATTTTTGAAAATTTCTAGGAAAGCATTGATATGAATAATTGTTTTGAACTATTTCTGTTGTTTTAGTTTGCATTCAGGATCGTTAAAAAAATAATAAAGTTAAATATATTTTTTTAATATGCTGTGCATTTACGAACGAAACGCCAATAATTTATTCTAAATGTCATAAAGACACAAATACTCGAATTCTTTAAGATATTTTTTAATATAAGTACCTTTGCTGAAATTCAAAATAACGAATTCATAAGTAATATAATTTCAACTGTTTCATGTACGCATAAACAACATGTAATAACAATTACTTGTTGTTTATGCGCGACACGAAAATCCACAAAGGCCGGTCCGGCTTTATAGTTCGGTCAACGCGCCCGTGTCAGCAGTTCGTGTTAGCTTAAACTAGTTCTACGATTTCTGGGTTCTTCTTCAGTGATGTACTTCTTAGAAAGCATTAATTCAACAACCGTAATTTCTTTGGCGAGATCGATCTAAACAGGAAAATTATAGTCGGTTACAATATGACGCACGGTTGTAATTGGTGCGTCATATCGTAACCGACTATAGTTTTCCGAATATAATGCTATAACTATATAATAATAACGAGTATAATATTATTATAACAATAATGTTAAAAACACATTCCTATAATAACTGAAATGTATTTATAAGACATCAAAATGGAACTATTATCGAATCTAGAACAAATTAAACATCTGACCATCTCTGCACCGATTGCTCTAAATTAAGTAATAATGTAACATAAACTTACACCCATTTTCCAGAAGGGTAGGCAGAAACTATAGATTTCCACATGGTACGAACTCTGCATATCTCGCTTGCATCACTGGCATTCATTAATATTTCCATTCCAGCTCGTCGGCTTCAGGTGTTTAAAATTTGGCCCTTTTTTAATATGACATCAATATGGTCTGCATGTAATTCTCTAGGGTGACCCTTGCCGACCTCTCCATCACACACATTCGCTCTACAGATTTGTTTTGTCAGTCTACTTTCATTCATCCTTTCCAGATGGCTAAATCACCGCAACATATCTTTATCTACTGTAGTCACTACATCTTCTTTCAATTCACACCGTTCTCTGAGATCTTTTCTTACATCTATTTTTTAGAGACACTCCACATAATATTCAGAGATCTCATCTCCATCGCATTCATTCAAATTCCATTTTTTTTCTGCCATACCCAATTTTCACTACTACACATAAGCGGAGAGATCAGGACCCCATCATATATAACCAAACGCGCTTGTGGTGAAACACTTTTATTATTCATAATAACAAGCAAGCCCCCATTCACTTTATTTCCTGCATTCACTCTCCTTTAGATATTTCTATCATGTTTATCATTATTTGTAAACGGACTGACTGTCCGTGTGTAAAAACTTTTTCACTTGTTCGACTTTCTCACCTCTTAAATATACATCGCTTTCAGTCGTACTTTTGCTTCTTTCAAACAACATAACGTTAGTCTTGTTGTATTTAATTTCATAACTCTTTTCTTAATAAAACCGTTCATTTTAGTTTCTACTTCATGTGGCTTGCACGGCAACGCCGTAAGGATTGCTTAGTCGTCGGCATACAGAAGGCATTTGACAGACAGCTCATCTGTTCTTAATCCCCGCTTATACTATTTCAGATTATGTAGAAATCTATCAATGAACAGACTAAATAGCTACGGTGAAGCTACACGTCAAGAGTGTCAGACAGGGGTCTGACACCCTTGTGGATGTTTAACCAGTCAGTGTATGATACCCACTTATTCTGATGCAAGCACTGGTGCCCCAGTGTCTGTATCAATCCACTACTTACATCATGCATTAATAGGGTTCTACGTGTATTATTTCTTTTCACTCTATCTTTTCCAGCTCTATGAAAATACAGAAAACGTTTTGACCCTCGGCTAAAAACTTTTCTGTAGTGTTTCGCAGAAAAAAATCTAGATATGTACAGCCCATCCCTTTTCAAAATTGTGCTTGTACATCCCAGATCTTATTTTCAATCTCATTCATAACTCTTTCATTAACGATTCTCGCATACAGTTTGCCAACAACGCCGAGGAGGCTTATAAAACAGTAATTTATGCAAAACTGTCGTGAGCTTTTCCGTTTTTAGAAGGCTACAATTACGTCTTTGCACCAATCATTAAGTGTCATACGACTTTTCCAGCGTTTATTAAACATATGGTACAGCAGGTTTGCCACTACACCCGCACTACCCCTCAGCATCTCTGACAAAACCCTATCATATCATAAGATATTTAATAATATAGATATTATAAGCGATATTTTTATTTTCAATTTCTCACTTTTAGACGACTCTGAGGTGTCAAAAATGAAAATAATTTGATTGCGGACTGTTTAAGATGCCATATTTCGTAGTGTAAATTTTAAACCTTATATTGTTTTGGTGGGCTCATTAACTTAGTAACTATATATCGCATATATAATTCTCGTATATTGCAAGCTCGTGCCTGAGTCAGTACTTTACACATTAGCTGGAGTGCTCCTTTGCTTGACGATTTAGATACGGCACTGAATTTAATGAAATTTCAATAATAAAGTATAGTTTATATTTTCTTATACTCGTAATACAAATCGGGTTCGCCTCACTTCATGTTTTAGGTCCAATTGTCTCACTGCCTGCACCTCAATAATAGCCCATTAACAATAAAAATTCAAATCACACGCCACATAACGTTTAGTCCACATAATTGTTACATTATATTATAAACACAGATAAGTATATTGATGTTTTTGCTTATAAATTTATCCCTTATAGCTTAATACCCCCGTGTAGTGATAAACTCCTAAGATAAAAAAAAGACTTGTAATTATGAGCTCTCAACAGAAAATACCATAAGCGGTCTAACACCTTGTCTGTCGCAGCAAGTAATCGACACGCCGTGACCATTGTAATCCCGGCGTAAGCGTATTGTCAACTCGACATGTTTTCGCCGGATCGTGCTACACACGGCGCCGGCGCCGCGCAAGCCGCCCGCCGCGCTCTATTATTCATCGCCGACATCCGCTATCGCGTCCCGAACGAAACCTTACTTCGGGATTTTTTTTTCCAGTGAAGAACAAACTAATTACGTGTGCTTTAATAAATGGAAGCCGTAGCTCGTATTTCCCCCGAACTCCGTGTTCATGTTTACTGAGCAAAACACCGACATTGTTCATAAAATAATGTAAACAATATGTTTTATATTCAAAATGAAGGAATATATATTTTTTGACTCTGTACAAGCAAACTAAAATTGCGAGTAAGCTGATATTTAAGACTTATTAATTCTTAATAATTATACTACTCAACAGTCATTACATGCATGTAACCGGAGTCCAACTGTCCAGAGTCCGATCACATCAATAGAGCAAAATTGTCAACCCTAAATTCATAAAACTTTGAACATAAAAATAAGATTCGAACAAATTTGTAAATTTCATAATCCGCGAAATAAAAGCGAATACAAATTATTCTATAAACAAAGTGTCAATCTTAGATGCACGAAACAATATGTGAATCTGAACCTAATATTCATTGAAATTCCATATTATTTTAGCGATATATTAAAAACAAGCGGAATGATTGACTAATCATCTGTTCCATTGGAAATGACAATAATGACCGACCCTCTCCCCTCCGGTTCGTCAGGTTCTTACGTAATACAAATTTATTTACAAAGCAATTCTCATCTAAGCCCGGTCAATTTAGCCCAAAAAATTGAGGTAAAGTTACCGAAATTTTCATAGAGCTAAAAATTGACAGAAATTTTGTAACCGCCATTACAAATAAAATAGGAAAAATCCCCATCGATCTCACATTTGCAGAAAAATATTTAAGGTTAGCTAAACAGCTAATCATATACGCTAAGTCAAATATGAAACTCTCAAAAAGTGAAGAAATAAAACAATTTAAGAATGATCTTGATATAAACGTGTTCATTTGTAAAAACTTATAACTTCTATTACTTTATAATTAACTTTAATGTTCCAATACTCGACGAATGCAGGAGTAATTCAACCTGGAATGGAAAAGTGTAGGAATAGTTCCAGTTCACAAAACAACGTACATAACCATTTTAAATGTAGCAAAACGAAGCTACAGCACAAAAATGGACCGTCGACCGGTGTACCACACTCCCATGAATTACAGATGTGAAGTAGCAACTTTCAATGTTGTATTTCATCCAGCGAATGAGAGTACCGGTGGCCCACTCCTCCCTCCGTTATCCCACTACCATCCATCACCCCACTCCTCTTTCACCACCCCATTCCCCTTTCATGACTCTACTCCTCTTCCTTCAACCGATTCCTCTCCATCTCATATTCTATTCCTACCTCAGAGAACAGCAGCACAACGATAACTCCTTTGGGAGATCCTTTGGGTGGTACAGGCCACTACTTTCTAATGGCTCTCATGTTCATTTGTTCCTCTAAAATGCTATAAAAAAGACCCTAAAATTTAACGATTAATATTGCTGCGAAATGACCCTAATGGGGGTTTTCGCAGATTGAGATTAAACAAAATAGGAAGCACGTAGAACAACAAAAAATGTATTTTCAGAAATATATAATCACAATAGATCGCTACGGAAACAGTTGGTTGCTTATTAGTATCGCACGTGACTTGTTGTCTCTCCAAGCGCAAGAATAAAACTCCCATATTGAGCCGCACTTCTCTATTTATACTTGTCGACTACCTTTTAAAAAATCCTCAAATTATACAAAAAAATAATAAGACGTAAACACGTCCGTCACAAACAAGATGCCTCTCGAATATTCCATTCCAAAAAATAAATCCATTTAAAATTAAGATTTAAATAACTATCAAAGATACCGACGAAGACAAAGACCAGTGCACGGCGCGCGGGAGGCTTATTTATTTACAGAATTCTATTCTCGTATATATTTTTTTGTAAGGGAATTCTTTTGCCGTTTTATATGTTACTTGCGAGTGCAGTTGGTAACATTATTTACGAGTATCTTAATATGTAATTTGAAGCTGTTTGAAACTCTTGCTTATTCATATATCAATTTATGAAAATAATTTGTCCAATTTCTATGGTATAACAAATTTAGACCGATACAGCTGGTTTAACTACACAACGTCACAAATTTGACTACAACAATGTTTGAGATATCAGATGAAGTAATGGCAGGAGGACGAAGGAAAAAGAAGAAGGGAGCTCCCAAATTTCCCGAAAAAAAAGGCACGCGATTACGTTTCTGAAATCAAAGAACTTTTGCATGAACAGGACATTACTTGAACAATCTAATACATGCGTAGAAAAAAGACCTTACTCCGTCTTAGTCACATGTACCACACACGTGGCTGAATATGACTTGCAAAGATGACCCAAAAAAAGGAATATGACTGCTAAGTCAAGGTTTATCTCAAGGTTCCTACTTGAATACGATCCTCTTTGTAATACGACATAAAGCAAAGCAAATTTCGCGCTGACTATCTTAAAGGCTTATTGGACAGATAAAAAAGTATGTACAACTTTTACCTAACTTTAATAACTTGGCTATTATCAAAGTCTTGTGTAATGATCAGTTCATCTTTAAACTCGTATGAACGTATTCAGAGATGTTTCATAAAAGAGAATAACGTCACAGAGTCAACTTAATGCTTGAACGCGATCATATCGAATCAAATAAAATCAAATCAAAAATATCTTTATTTCATAGGTAATGAATTACACTTAAAATACGTCATTAATAAATTCTCTTCTACATTACCACCCATTCCAAATGCTTATTCACCATGATAAGAATGGGCAAGAAGCTCAAGGTTTGTCATGAGTACAAAGAATCGAGTAATTAATAATTTAGTCGACATTTAGAAATAATATGAAATTACCCGTTAGCCGACCAATGGCTATTTTCAATAAGATATTCAGACACGGTATATAATTCCCATATCATTTTCTTTTAACAAAACGTTTAAACTCATAAAACGGCAAATTTTTAATTTCAGCTGGAATCTTATTACAAAAGCGGCGCATACACTGCCTCTTAACTGCTTTGTTAACTTTGGCGAGTTTTATGAGCAGTAAGTTTGCTGACGAAAATTACGAGATTCAGTGATGATGAATTAAAGTTCAACTCTAATTTTGATAGCATCATTAAAAAATCAATTCCAATGCTAAGATTTTCTAAGCTAAATTTACAAAATCTTTTACGTATTAAAACGAAAATAATTCTCTAAAATAGTCTAATTCAAAGCAGGTACATATACATGGAGTTTTATATAAATTATCGCGAGATATCACAAATATCCAAAAAATATCCTTGTATATATTCCTCCTGGATTTTGCTATAGTGTTCCTTTACAACATGCTATTATCTTTTTTACAATGACTGTACTTGAAATTCACCATACAGTATTCGACCTATTTTTCCTCCGCCAAATTCTTAACAATAGGCTCATACGCCCGGACCTTCGCTATTCTCGGCACCCATTTTCTAAATCTTTCGCTATATCCTAGCACAGAACCGGCCTCGGCCCTCATTATCCGTTTGCTAGAATTTGCGCTCCCAATAGCACTCTTAACGTGCTACTTCCTGACCTGGATGACTTTAGTATCTCGCAAAAGACATTCAAGGATTGTTTAAGGAAATCACTGCGTAGACTTAACAGAGGTTTTGGAATACTGTTTTAGATGACCCGATAATTTGTTTATAGCTTTATAATATAATTATTTGGTAATATACTTTTTGTTTAATTTAGATAGGTAATTCTTTGTTTTGGTAAACTTAGATGTTTATTTCCCATTTTCTATGTAGCATAGACACTACGTTTCGCTATTATACACATCGTGTACATTTCTAAAACATTATAATATGAATATTACTCGATATTATCTCTCGAGATGTAGGTAATATTATATTTGCTGTTGGAACTACTCGGAAGTAAAAAGCAGAAATCCGTATCAATTATAGTTACTAATTTAATGTATTATAGACAACTGTTACATTTTACATAAGATTAACATTTACGTGTTTTAAACATTTACATTGCATATTCATAATGATAATAAAATCATTAATTTACATCAATCACACAACAACAAAAATACTTTTTTAAAAATCATTAAATAACAAAACTATCTAACGAACTTTATGTATTTATGTCATTTTTAGTGATATGAAGCCGCGTAGAAATTAAATTTTTATTTAGGTGGTATATAATCAAAATAACAACAAAATCATATTTAGCCACCGATAAGAAACTACGTCTTTTGTTTTCTTTACACATTCAATCATAGTTCATACACTCATTTGCAACGCTATTTAGAATTTCGTGTTTGTTTGTCACACCTCGCACAGCTCGTCTCCCGCGCGGCAACTCCGCTGCGCTGCCACTATCTACTTTTGGCGCCACCGCCTGGGAGCCTATTTTCGTATCCCTCAGCCCGTCCTTGCCGCGAGCAATATATATGTTAATGGTTAGACATAAATCTATATATATGTAAATGAATGTTAATATCACTTACCGAATGGATATACGGCAATTGATCGAAATTCTGCATAGCCGTCATCCAAAACCGTTCAATTGATTAATTAACATTCGATGCGATCCGTGGATTTAATGTTAATTGAACAACTGGAAAATGATTTTGTGTATTTTATAAATTATAGTAATAACAGTTGTCTTAAGCTAGTTTTCTAAACATGGTTTTCTAAATGTCTGCGTATTAAACAATCATTTTTAGAATCTTCCGTATTTAATTGTTTATTAGACCTACACACAACAACTGCTGTACCAGTTTCGTTTTTTTATCATTTGATACAACACACTTCATCTTTAAAACTGGTATATTTTTTTATCGCGCCGTAATAAAAGGAGCCGATGGTACACTGATGCGAAGATATAACATAAAAAAATTGGGTACTGTTCAACAACCTGTGCAAAATGAGTTTCCTCTTCAAATACTCCTAAAAGGTCAATGAAAGCAATAGTTCCAGTAAAACGTAAAAAAAAAACGTAAAAGACCAAGACGAGGCTGCATCACGTACATGCGTGGCCGCGGTTGTTTTAAGTATGACCACGCCAACCTGGGACTCTCTATATTTTTCTGTCATTATATTTATCTTATGCTCTTCATATTTCTTAATTTTTTAAGCGAGAGACTAACAATTACTATTTACAAAAACAATAAAGAAAATTTTTCGAATTTCCAGAATTTCAGTCGCTTAACAAGAAATTTTATTCTCCACAATATTACTTGTGTTTGGTTGATTGTCTTGGTAGATTTTTGAACTAATACTATTTTTTTTTTAATTTTCTATGCGTTCATCTTTTATGATGCATCGAAGTGTACTAGCCGCACGTATTTATAGCTCCGAGTAAGCGCACATACTAATTGCCACTACCCCCGGCCGCGGCTTACATTACTGGGTAAAATGTGTATAGGGGTATTTAGTTGATACATTCAGCTACCTAACAATATGTGGATATTAAATGTACCACTTACATTTTAACAATAACAGCGTAGGACAGACAAAGTAATTTATGGAGGTAAGGAGACGCTGTCACTTCAAAATACAAGATAAAACGTAACATATGTAAAACGTTATATTAATTTTGTTCCACTTCAATATGGGGAAATAAATTAAGAAGGCAACGTTATATTAAGTGAACGATACTTCGCATCACCTCCATTTCTGCTTACATACTGCTTACATTTTACGCATTTCAAATTAAATACAGCGACAGGATTTGATACTGACCAATACGTGTCGCTGTATGTCATCTGAAACGCGCTATAACTTAAATTATACCATACAGTGGCAGACCGTTTGATGCTGAACATGACATACTTCTGTGGCACTTCATCATCGCCATCATCGTCAATACCGGTAGATATTTTAAAATGAACACATTATTAATTGATTTCTCAAGTGCAACAAAATAAAAAAGATCACATACAAGTTATTAATTTTAATTGCGGAATTTCAATTGAGTCTGCAGAACATCTTTAACGAATTGCGTAGGGATAAGCGTCTAGAAAAGCACTTCGTTGTCGTATTATAAGGGTATAACGCTCACAAAAGTGAAAGTTTTGACAAGTTTTCATAGTCCACATAAGGCGTTAAGGCATTAAACATTCGAATACACGCCAGCCGTGAACCTATGCGAAATCTGACTCAGTCTTAGAAAAATGTAGAAAAAATTTGGTAGCGACGTCATCCCCGCCTAGTTTTACTCGGGATTATTTTTCCTCATCAAGATTGCTTTTAAGCTCTTAAGTTGTCAGAAGGAAAAGAGCTTGAGCGCCCGCCACTAACGCGCCGTCTTCTTTGTCGGATGTAATTAACATTTGTTTAGTAGAAGGCTTTTGTAGGGGGCCGAGCTTCGCCTGAGACGGGACTATCGCGATCTTTTTAGGGTTATCGGGCGATGCTTGATAACTTTTAAGCACGTAAAAATGGGGATGCGACGTTGGTGAGGAATTAACATAAAACTGAGGCTCTCGCTTTTAGCAGTCCGTAATCAGATTGAAAGTCTAATAATTGTTACGATTTATTCCTGCACTATCTCATTCATGCACTTATCAAAATGAAATTTAAATGAAAGTTATAATTGCACCAGAAATAGTGTTTCTAGGTAAAAACATTTATTCTAATTATTTCGTAGGTGCAGATAATTTTGTGAAATTAAAACAACGCATCTAATTTAACTCAACCGAGGGCGTGTAGGGAAACCCTTCTGACCCGGAACAAAACCCGGAAATCTTTTTAAGTTAACAATATTAGTTTTTGGCTATCGCGCAGGATATCCTGTCTTTCTTTCTCTTGTTCTATCACATGTAAAAATAACTGACATAGTGCTGTAGATTTGATATCGAGCCGTTATCATTGTTGTATCATTTTTAATATAGATATCAATCATATGTTCATTAAAAATCGTACACAATATCAAGAATATTAAATTACATTTAATTCATAAGAATATTTATTCGTCATTTATGTTCTTCACTTTACCAGGTTGTTGTTGTTCCTTTATTTTATTGTTAAGAAAAACTATAAAACCTATTTTATGTTAAACGTTTTTAATAATAACCATGACAACAATTTTTTGGGCAGTATTTTGATGTAAAGACAATTGTTTTAAATTGAATAGTTTTTTCCACAACCTTTTTATTCCAGATTTAGAATGTTTGACCTTAAAGCCTTGAAAAGCTTTCAGTTTCACGATCATCTGGCGAACAAAATGCAACTGATGTTTAAAAACTTGTGATACTCAACAGGGCACGACACTACTTCAAGACAGACCATCGCCTTTTGTAATGTAAAAGGATGTGATATGTGCGTTCAGGAGCGCCATTTTATTTTCTGTTTACAAGGTGGTTAGAACCTCCGAATAATTGCTCAATCGGAGGCTCTAGCTTACTTGAAAGATCACTTGACAGTGGTGAAACTGGCCCTAAGTATTAAAAGAATACGTTTGATTATTGATAGTCATGTAACACACACAATAAAGGAAAAATATATAAATAACGTGGTCACAGTCACAATGCAATTGATGGTTATGTATACGGAATGTATGCTCAATACGGAACTCTTAACGAACATGCTATGTACAGCTGTAGAATGTCACTTGACTGGCAGCCAACGGGAGCGCGAAGAGCGAGCGAGACTATACAGGTTGATCGTCGCTCTCACTCGCACTCGTCACCACTCGCAGTACATCTACCATTAGTCCAAGTAACATATGCCGAACTATATAAATGCATATTGTATTTTTCAAAATACAACTTCGGGGTTGTTTGTCTTAATGTTCACTCCTCCATGCCTGGCTCATTTATGTTTGTATTCGACCTTAACTTAATTTTCGAACGACTTTTGGTATTTTGTGTATCAAATACTTTTTTGCTTACATTCATTTTCAACTTACCTGTACGCGCAGCACCTTATATACGCATGTAGACCAGGCAGACAGTTACAGACCTACACATTTAATCAACTGAGATTTCTGTACGAAGTACACGACATATCAAACACTTCATAAAACATGAGCTCTCCGACTATTGGTTCAAATTCAGTGCGTGGTGTTTTATGTTTTCGAGTTCAACAAATGTGTTGTCATTTCGTAATTAGTCATATCATTACTGATAGGTTGATTTAGAATATTTTTTTTCTTTCTATAACCGATTTCATCAAATTTTGATAATTATAATGCATTGAGTTAATAACTATTAACTATTGTCAAAATACTTTTCTTTTGTGCAAAGATATATTATTTTTATTTTCATTATTTTATTATTGAAAACTTTACTTTTTTCTTATACTCTGGCCACATTGAATAATCTATCAAATTTTTATTGACAAAACATAAAATTCTGTTATCTGCTATTTTGCATATGTTTTACGTGTTAATATTTTATAACTTTATTTCATTTTAGCAAGTTGTGGACATCTAAAAAACTTACAATCAAATCTTGTTCATAATTTTATACTTTTAATTTATTTACTAACCCTTGTAACTGTGACAATTTTCAAATTTTAAAAAGCATAGTTGAAATGCTAGAAGGTAGGTGATCCAAAATTAACAACATCGAAAGCTACTAAACAGCAAAATATATACTCGAAATAGAAACTCAAAAAAATAATGCTATTTTATAAACCTATCCAATGAAGAGTCAATGGACTGCACAGAAAAAAATATCTATCAAATTTATGTATGGAAGGTTACTTCTAAATTTTATTATAATTTCTATACTTTCTTGTTAATTACACTACGGTTATGATACAACTCCTGCCTGTAGAATTTCATCGGAATTGATGACAATATGGCGAAGTTTTAAGGCTATGACGTACGGACTATTGGACTACAGACGGTAAGCCTGAAATCATTAGTGTCTTTATTACGTTTTGTTGCGAAACTCTAAAAAATATATTTATTGATGCAATCATATTTTAAGATTGTCAAGAGAGCGCTATCTTCTGAGACTACAATTTTAGCCGTCAAGAGTCGAAACAAAGAAGAATAAGTTGTCCCTTTAATATAATTATAGGTATGTACATATACACCCATAATTATATTAAAGAGAATACTTATTCTTCTTTGTTTCTACTCTTGATAGCTAAAATTCAAGTATGTGTAGTTAGCAATTGTGTACGCACACACGCGAGAGTTATATAATTTCTATTTATGGCCTTATGTCATATAGTTTAGGAGGTTAAATAGAGTGTTAGACATATTTTTTTTTAAATCATTGTGTTAGTATCAAATTAAAGTTCATTATAAGAACAATCAAATACGTAATTTGTTCGTCATACTAACTAGTCTAAAACGTTTTATTTTATCAAAAAAGACTTGAATATGACTATCTTTTACCTTCAATTATATTGTCTTTGCAGATGGACAGTTAAGTAAATTTTCATGTTTTTTCTATCAGTACATTAAATTACAAATGAGTTGTATTCAAATGTATTATATTTATATAAAAATATTTAATTAACGAGAAAAACAAATTATTTATTTTTTAGTAATTAACAAAAGCTCAAATGTCCATAACACCGGCAGATGGACAAAATCTCCAGTAGATGGACATCCAGTACCAACAGATGAACACTTCTCGCTAACGATATTTTTAATTTATTCTTTATGTAAAAATATTAAAATGATTAATTACTTTCAATAAAGATTAGAGCTTAATAGATTAACGGAAAAAAAAGACAAATTGGGTAATAATTTTAGAAATATATAATAAAGTAATTCTATTATCTTTGAAACACTTCGTACATTTTCATTAGAAGTAACGTAAAATATATTAATACATTTTTATATTGAATCAATTTACTTATACTAAATTAATTTTACATTTTTTTTTTCTGCTGTCACTTTTATACTGTTACCATCGTAGATATCTATTAATGCATTTTTTAAAAGATCTGGAGAATAAGAATGCACTTTTTAACATTTCTATCGATCTATAAAAGCAAAAGTTAAAAATTAGTTTATATTAAAGAACATTATTAACAATTGAAATTTTTAAAAAAATAGGAAAAGCTCATCAGATAAACTCAGTGTTCATCTATTGGACATAGGTCAGAAATATGTCACCAATAGATAACACGCTACGTACGTGTCACGTGCCACGTACGCTAATTTTTCTGATATTTTTTTGATTTTAGTATTTCACTACTATATTTATAGCTTTTTTAATAAACTAAGACTTTTATTTTTTAAATTAAACGCAGTCAGAATTACATAAAGTTATAAAAAATATATATCTTTACATTTTTGTACCTAAATTTTATTTTCTATTAGTGTATAAATACAGCAATAGGTGGACAAATATATTGCAGGGTAAAACCCTAGGTATGCTAAGGACTAAACGACATGTGAACAACGCAATAGTGTAATTGTGACTGACTGTCGTATGCAATATTATAATATTTGCAAACATCATTATAATTCCACTTAAAACTACGTGCATTACACATCAAAATTACAAACATTAAAAATTTATTGTAATAATAAAATAGAAAGACCATAAAATAAGTGCAACATGCAAATAGCAAGTGTTCAACTGTATTTCATACCAGAGTAAAATGAATAATTCCTTTGGCCGCACTTTGTTGTACAGCAAAATTCATATAAATATGATTTCATCTAACTTGTGTGCAAAAATTTTAATGCGTAACCCGCAAAGCCGCGCGAGACAAACTTGTGATTACCGTTTACATTGTTGTAAACTGCGCTCATAAGCCAAATAATAAAATAACAGAATAATTTCCTTTTACAAAAAATATACCTGAATAAAAATATACCATTTGATTATCTAGAAATGCGTGGGTGTTGTTTTATACATTGCTTGTGAATTTTTGATTGGTTAGAATATTTTAAAAAATATTGGCTGATTGTTTATTCAAATAAAACGTGACATGTCTACAGACTTTTTAAAGTTTCATAGTCAACAAAGAACCCTTGTAATTCTCTTAACTTTGCGTAATCCCACAGGACAATTAGTTTGTTTTCAGTTATTTTTAGATGTCGTTTGAAATTATGAACCAACTCCCTCAGGAAATATCTACATAAAGTTAGACGTGGCTTCAAACAGAAGCCAGCAAAGACACGCACAGAACGAGAACTGAGGTGGCGCGCACGAGGGCGTGCGGGAGCGGTTAATTGAAAATCAAAACAGAAGGTGAAGTGCGGGAGGGTCCTTCATTTGCGACGCGCGCCGTTTGCGGCGGGGCGACCTCCGGCGGCCGGCGCGGCGGGCTCGCTCGCCTAATTGGAATACGTTAAAGCAGATGTTGATCCGCCTCTACTGATTTGCATACGCATATGCTTTTGACAATTATCAACCATATTCGTTTATACGCTCGACTCTTATTGAAGACTTGCGGGACTTTGTGGTCTTTTGGTCTTTGTGGTTTTCGGTTCAACCATCTTTTGATTTATAGACTTGTGGTTTTTGAAAACTTGTCGCAAATTATATGGAAGAACGCTATTCCCTCTAATAAATGCAGTTATTAAAACCCAGCTATCATTTCACTAAATACATTAAAGCTCATCAACTAAATACAAAACAATATTATTCAATTACAGAGCGGACATACACATTTATATTTACACAGGTGCTAAATAAATTGACGTTGTGTCGATTGTCGCCGTAAACTTTAGCTGATTGCGTGCGTAAACCATTTGTACACGACTTCCAGACGTCATGATGTGTTCGCTTTCAAAACTCATATTTGTTATGTGTTATCCATCTAATTCATAAATCATGATACGTCCACGTGTTTGACTCATAGTTGAAGTCGTTAACATATATTATAAATAGAAGAATTTTCCAAATAACTTTTACAGGAATTTTTTTCTGTAGATGTGAGAGTATTATTTCTCGTATTTATAAAATAGCAGAGGTTTGAAAGATTCAAGCCCCTCAACGTGAAATGAAAACACTGTATAGCAATCAAAAACCTGACAAGCAATGGTATATCTATACTGAATTTTCAAATTAGTGTATAATAAGTATAGTATACATAGATCTATACTAATTTGAAAATTTGATATAGATCTACACTTTCCGAAACGGCCAATGCCACAAACACAAGAGCTTTAAATAATAGATACACAAACACGAAATTCACGATTACCATCTAACGTAACAAGCTTTTTAAAGTATATCTAGTCTCGATTTGTTCGTTTCTTTAGAGAGAATTGTTTTAATTTAGCTTTCATATTTTCTTTAATCATATATGCCTTAAGAGCGTATGTAGAAGCTTCATTCACTTCGCAATCACCTCCCTCAGCTACCGTTTGCCACATATATTAAGCCGGGTACCTCGATCCGTGGATATCTTACAAACGAACGAACCGATTAGGATTAAATTTGCGACACACAAAAAGTCTTGCCTAAACTTAGATTTTCAATAAAAATTGATGCAAGTGACGACGGAGATTTTCAGAAATTGCAAAAAAATTTTGAAATTTTTTTTCTTAGTAAATTTTTATACTATTAGATTAATCGATACCCAAATTAATTAATTCGATCGTCTTTAAAGTACCTCTCTTCTTAATAATATTGCTTCAAATGCTATAAACTTTATCCAATTCGGTTCAACTGCTTTGAGAGACATCGTGAAGGATATGTTTGCAAAGAAGTATTTATTCCTAATAACTTATATGTTTTGTAAACGATCAATTATTGCAATGATATAATACCCTTAAGAATCGGCGTCGAAAGTAACAAGTCTTGGTGAAATCGTTTGGATTGATTGAAAGATATAGCTGTCGAAAAGGTTTAAATTTTTTTCTAACATCCCTTAGATATCCTCAAAGCCATGTGAAAGGTTTTGGTATAGGATCCTGCAAAATTAATATTTGTCCACACTTTAATAATTAAGTAACTGGGTTTATATACTTTTTAGTAGATTTCTTTAGAAAAATAACTTTTGTATTTGGTCTCATTGCGGAACTTTGCAGAAATTTTGTCTTATCAAAGGGATCTTAACATAACTTGGCACACTTATTCTATAGGCGATTACCTTAAACGAGTTCGAAGACGAATTAATTCGGAGAATTAGTTTAGAAATGGTGGCCATTTGAAATTTGAAAATTTTAACAAGAGATCTACATCTATTTCGGATGCCCAATGGTGTTTTATTTTATTTTAATTTTTGGAACACAATGTTTATTAAGATCTACAGATTGAGTATCAAATATTACACATCGAATATAATGTGATTTAAATGTACGACCGTAAATGCTGAGTCCGTTTGATGTTACGAATTCACCTACCCTTATATTAACGCTTCGTAGGTTAATATAAGGGTATTATTGTACAATTTACGTCTGAGCAAATAAGGTTTCACGAGTGATGTTCTGCGTTTGACACGAATTTGGTTCATGTGAGCTGTTTTTTTTTTCAAACGATCGCCAATAATTATCGACAAATGGCTGTGGTTGTCAACTATTTCCATTGAATGACACTTTCTTGCGCTGTAGGTTTGTTCTTTTTAGCTACCACGCTTGTCGTGTGGTAGCCACAACCTTCTCTTACCTATTCGTTTTCGTTTTTGTTTTCTTTGAACTTCCATAGGGTGTATTAAAGATTAATTTTCTCATCAAATATGTTTTCGTTTTATTTATACTGTCAGTTTCATTCTTATTTCTACATTGATCATATTATACATTTAATTTTTTTTATATTCCTCACAAATTAAATGTTAACCATACTTATTACTACATTTTCTGTTGCAATACAATTTGGTTTATCTTATTTTTAGTAAAAGTCACTAGTTTATTTACTCATTTCATAAATTTTACTATTAATTTATTCGTCTAATATTTCTTAATACTATTAGTGTTTATATTTTATCTTATTTTATTTGTTACTTAATGTTCCAATATTATTACAATTTCTTTTTCAATTTGCGTATCTAAATTCCCTTTATAGTCTAATTTTATTTTTTAGCTTTTTATTAATACAGTTAATAGTTGTAGCTCTTTTATTGATTATTTGCTATAATGTATATTAAAATAAAATTGATCAAGAATCTCTACTGCTTCGCGGGATTCTAGGAAACCATTTTATTAACTTCTTTAAATATTAGCAAAATTATTGGCAACATATTAGCCTTTCTTATTAATTTGTTTACTTGTTTTTGCAATTTATTATATTCGAATCTTAGTTGAATATTATTTTTATTTTTAACCATAAATTAAACTCTCTGTCTTTGTACTTACATTTAGCATATTTTATTTATACTTTAACTAATAATTTGATTTATATCACAGGTACTTTATTTCAATCACTACAAGACGTATATTGATGAAATTAATATTGTAAGTATTTTGTATAAGCCGCTACTTAGTTTGGTAGTTAAATAACAAAAACATTTTTTTTAGGGGAGGCACTCCTTACATGTAACAGAAATTGAAAAGTTTTTGCAGCAAATATCAACGTATGGCACAAATTTCGACAGTTATTTTAAAAACACTTTAAGGTTTTAATTTCGGAAGTAATCGGTCAGAAAGTAACGGAAATTGTGTCCCCCTCTTTATTTTCTATACCGTACGCCCAAAAAATATGAAAAAAGAAACGAATATAACACTTAATAAACACTTTCAACGAAAGTTATTTTAAACATGGTCGAATACTCTGTTTTCGAGGTATTGCCTAAAACTGCACTTCTCGACAAAATGACGTAAATGTTATAAAGATACGCTCTTGTGCTGATGCGTTTAAGTTTACACTACTTTAATAGTAATTGTCGACATATCTACTTGTTTTTTAGTTATAGGCGACTAAAATTCTTATAACTATTCTGTGCGAGAAACATGGAAAAAGTGTAACAACGTACTTTTTTCATCTGTAGTGCATTCTTTGTGATAATGGCTTTGGAACCTTATAATGAGCATGGTTTGACATGCTCTTGGCCAGTTTTTTTTATAAAATTTATCTACATCGTCTTTTATAATTTCAAAATTTAATTTTGCGTCTTTCTTTCATTTTCAACGTTCTTGAGAAACGGGTTAGTAAGTGACTGACAAACGATCCGAAAATTGTGTGCTGTTTTTACAGATTTGCTGTTAAAAACTAAAAATTTTTATATCATAAAGTTATTTATGTTCTTATCGATGAATATTAACGAGAATCTATAGTAAAATAGAAAAAAAGTGCTTTCCGGAATTCATGAATTAAAAAAAATCTGAATCGTTACGAAATAAAAGAACATTTCATCAGAAGTGGAAAATCTTGGAGAAAAGGTTACGTACACAAAGAGCGGGTGGGCCTGGCAGCCGAGTCTCGGAGGAATAATCCATTCCACTTGTAGTTGAATTTTCTATAGCGATTCCGTGCAATTTTTATACGAACTTTGAAACCAATTTCGATTTCATTATTTGATATAAAGACCATATTGTTTTCACTCGTTTTAGATTACTTATAACAAAGAATTAAATTTTATGAAATTGTTAGGGTTTCGCACCTCAAAAGGAAAAAACGGAGCCCTTATAAAACAAATCAAATAAAAGACATCTTTATTTCGTACATAATAAAATTACACTTGAAATACGTCATTAATAAATTCATTTCGACATTACCGCCCAAATGCTGATTCACCGACAGAAGAATGGGCAAGAAACTCAAGGTTTGCTCTTTTTACTCATCAATATAAAGGATTTAGTTATTAACAATTTAGTTGACTTTAAATAGTAATATGAAATAACCTGATAGCCGAACAGTTCAATCCCATGGGTTTTTTTTATTGAGATATTCCGACACGGTATAATAGCCCTTACCATATAACTTTCTTTTAACGAAACTTTTAAATTCATCAAATGGCAAATTTGACATTTCAGCGGGGATTCTATTATAAAAGCGCACACAAAGCCCCTTAAATGGTTTATTAACTTTACTTAGACGGGCAGCAAGATCGTTCTTATATCGCTCCTTTTTGTAACAATTCTATATGTCACTTGACATATACCAGGTTTTCGTATATGTATTGTGATGCTAAAGTTAGAATATTAATTTACTTAATTTTTTCTCCGAGAGTCATTGGTCTCAAGTCATAAACAGCACGAATAGCTCACTTCTGCAGCACAAAAATTGTGTTAATATCGGCTACATGATCTCATAAAAAAATTCCATAGGTCATAAGACTATGAAAAAACTGAAATAAATCTCGCAGTGCTTACATCTGTAAGTCGCCGAATTCTTTTGATTGCTTATGCTGCAGAACCAAGTCTTTTCGCTATTCTGGCAATATGAGAATTCCAACGTAACTAAGAATTTAAAGTGAGACCAATAAATAAGGTTTTGTACGCAATATCTAGTACCTCGTTTTTGACCATTACATTTGTGTCAATCAATTTAGAATTAGATGGGGAAAATTTAAAAGTTTTATTTTCCTTTAATTGAGCAGAAGACTGTAAATACTAAACCACTTAACAATTTTAGACTGTTTACTTCGTCAAAATCTGGTTAATGCCTATCAGTCTTAAAAAGTATGGTGTCATCAGCAAACAATATAATCCCATGACCATTCTTAACAAGATGTGGTAGATCATTTATATGCACCTATTTATATAATCCCATGACCATTCTTAACAAGATGTGGTAGATCATTTATATACACCAATTTTGTACCTGGAAATTTGTACGGAACCTTCGGTAGGCGAGTTCGATTCGCACTTGCCCGGTTTTCTTTATATTACATAAGCAAGCATAATTTGTAAATACTTCAAAATTTGTTATAAAAACGGACAATACAAATTTAATTGTGCTATCACAACAATGTAGCGAAACAAGTGTTATACTAAAGAAGAAATGAGAAAAAATCAATACATAACATTCGTATTTTCGTAGCCAATATCCATAGACAATATCCTCCCGTATAAAAGTGGTCCGCTGCCAGCTGAAGGGTGGGTTTTACGTCTTATAAAAAGTGTTGGCCACTCTTATATAGCAAGTCTTATACAAAGCGAACTTCCTCAACTTTTATGAACATGCACCATTTTTCTATTTCTCGTATTATCGTGGATTGAATAAAATACCGTAGTATCGGGTAAGAGAACAAAATTGTTATTAAAACCGGAGAGAATTTAGCTTGTCTAGCAAAATAATCCCTAATCGTTACCGTTGAAGTTATATTACCCACAGGAAAGAGTTTTTACTGTGTCCAATTGTTTTATGTTCCATCTGGTTAATTGTCATCCACTTCCACATACATTGTCCTGTTCAAGCGGTATTTTCTTCTAGACCTCTAACGATAAATATAATGCGTCAATGTTGCAAGCATACTATTCACATCTTTACACTTCATATTTAAAACATCAACAATGTTATTTCATTCAAATTAGAGAAATTCAACGAAAAATGTTATTCAAAATCGATTTTCATAAATCGACATTTTAAATGTTTTCTTTTAAAGGGAAAAAAATTTCTTTGTCTGCTTTGTCGATCCCATAATAAATTATTAGTTTTTTCTTTAGTATTTTCGTATTTATTCATATTTTAGTATTTTACTATTATAGTATTTTCTTCCTTTTAGATGTCCCACCTTAGAACTGTACAAAATCTGGAAAGTCCTAACAGTCCGTCCACTATTTATTCTGAATACAATTCTTAAAGAGCACTCGGTGCTCACATTCGATGCATCACTCGTAGATTTAAAACGTGGAAATGTGTGCCCACTAAACAGAACTTTGACTACGTTTACACAACGTTTCTATGAGTTTTTAGCACCGTATCTATATAACAAATTGAATAAATCCCTGTCAATATATGCCTTCACGAAATTTGAGTGTAAACACAGAGTCAATCAGTTTCTATTGAAGCAAAACTATGATGACACTGAGGCTCATTTAAACATCATAACATGAAATTCAGGAATACTATTTTCTACATTTTAATTATATTTTATTATTATTGTTTTCATATCATTCATTTACATATTTTATTGTTTTCATCAAACGGCAAGTCGCTTGAAAATTGTTACTTCTGTTTATATTTTTGTTGTCTCCTACTCTGAATGAACATACATAACATGCTATTAACATGCAGTACATATGCACTACATACACTATCTTTATACATTCATAATAAACATGTGACAGTTATGCTTAAGGGTGGGTGCCTGGAAACCTATAACACAAGTTGAACTTAGTTTGGGTTCCAGTACCCCACAGTAATTCCTAATGTTGCACATTTTTTTGTAATCTTGCATTCTAAACTATTGTGGAGGAAAATAAAAAATTATTATTAGTGTAAACCAAATTTACAAACTAACTTTCTTTTCCCAATACATGGTGCTATTGGAAAATTTTGTTTGCTACATTTATGTATGAGTGATTATTTATCCATTTCATATAATTAAAATAAACATTTTGTCAACTAGCAGGTCATACGCACCTGACACCGTCGCCTTAAGTTGTTGTTATCACATAACAGCATTGCCTGTTAAAAAGCTTTCTTTTTAATCTTATATGAACATTAATTCAAGTTTGACGCATCACTAGATGTTAATAGGATAAATTACCACGATATTAGGAGCATATTTGACAAGCTTAAAACCGTGAAAAATAGAGATAAAGGTCGTAAAAATATGTGGAATAGCTCATTAGATTCAGAATGACCCTTAGAAATGTATTTTAGGATTTTACTGGACATGAAAAATTACAAAATTCATTAACTAATTAAAATGAAAAAAAAGAGATTTTATATAACCCAAAACTATTAATATTTAAGAAATAAAAAAAAAATTAAACAAGAGAAATTTCCTACAATTAATTCTGACTGTCGGAACTCTACGTTCATGATTTAAATTTTACTCTAGTGCTGAAAATAGGACTCCTTGCGGCCAGTTCGGCATGGACACTCTGCCGCTAACAAGAGTATACCACAATTTTTTATAGTGCTAAATATCAATATTAAAATTCGAACAAATCATGGTGTCATTAGAAAACTTCAAAGACTGCAGCTCCATTGGAAAAAAAATACGTTGATGTTTCAAAAAGTTACAAAAATGTTAACTAAGAAATATTTCAAGGGTTCCCGTTTTCGTAAGAGGCGAGAAAAAAATTTAAATAATTGTTCTATATTTTTTTTTGACACGAAGCTGTTCTCATATACAAACATAATAATATGACGCCATAAAAGTTTTTTAAACTTGAATATTTTATTATTATAATGTTTCTAAGTTAAGAAAAACTGAAAAACCCAAATAATGTTGTTAATTTTTTTTATAAAATGTTTTGTTATGGCTCTTTTCACATTTGACGATGGCATCAAGTAACACTGGGAAAAGGATCTTTACGTCATTTGTTTATAAACAATTTGGGAATACAATAAGTGTTTCCAAATTGTTAATGAGGAATGTTAATTATGATTTTAAAAGAAAAAATATTTTGTTCACTAATTATTTTAAAAATGGAAATGCAAAAACAATATTTTAAACAATTAAAAAAAAACTTGTTTTGAAAATCATTATTGTACTATGACAACAAAGAAAAAATTTTTAATAAATATGAAACTAGTTTATTTGTTTATAAACAATTCATCTTGATGAATTTATTAAATTTTATACTTTCTGTATCTTTCAGTGTCTTTTGTCTTTCAAGATGCCAAAGCTTTATTCATTTGCCATTTTATAAATGTATCTGACAGAATACATAGTTTCGACAGATTATTATTCATATCTTCACCTCAGATCACGTCACGAATAATATTTTTACGTTCGAGCCGCGGCGAATCGCCTTAAGGAGCTCGACCCCGGCTCGTTTTCCCGCGGCTCGTCCTCGAACGTCACGAAGAAAACTTAGTCCTATGGAGGTGGGATATTGCGGGCGCGCCGATAACGCGCCGGCCCGCGGCCGCCCGATGAACGACTTATCTGCGCTCGCTGGCCAATTCCCATCACGCGCGCATCTTTATCCCGCGTCGACCGCGCCGCGGAGCAATACGCTAATTTGTCGTGGATGTGGCATATCTACACTCGACGTATTCCCTTGTGCAAATATTATTGTATGTGTTATTTGTGATAAAACAAATATAGCATGCATTATAAAATGAAAAAAAAAAATATTTTACACGTTTACAGTTTTACTTTATCCATTATTTATATTTTACTACAATTTTTTTTTTCGTTATTGTTAAAGAAAGGACGGTACGATATTTATAAAACTATACACACGTACATACATGCACACACACATACATATATATATAATTGAATTTGTATTTATACAATACATGGCTCTAAAGTTGAAACACCTTGTCCTATTCTTTAAGCCCACGAGTGGAAACGAAAAATAACGTTGGATGTCCGCGATTAGTCATCCTCATCAGTACAATCTTGTTCTCTTTCTTCAATTATTAAGAAAATCCTTGAAAACGCCTGAGTGAAATGGCCTGTTGACTTACGTATTTATTACTGCAACATTAGAACATGTATTACATCGACCGATTAAATTCTCTAAAAACACTTTCAAAAAACATTTTAGTCTAAGAAAGATGAGACGCTATCTATTCGAGATTATTTTTTAAATATTTGTCCAAACAAACAAAAATCGATAAGTGGATACGATATCCCGCATTCGCTTAAGCGATTGTCTAGTATGCGGCGCTTGACAAATTTTCTATAATTCTATATGGCTCTCTATAGCATCACATTAATTCAAATGTCTTACCCACATTCTTTTTAGGCCATACACCGTTACTATGTGTCCTACTAATAGCCTTATTAACAACGTTCCTTACAAATTCTAGTCTATAAGCCACGGTATTTTAAGATTGATTTATATTTATATCTAATTTCTGCCCTATAGTATTAAATAGGTGTTGTCTCTGTCATAGATATCACAAAATAGGTCGCCTTTTTACAATATAAATGAATTTATAGATATTTATGAGTTCCTATATACCTAAACACTAAAAGCCCTGGTGCCTTTTGTTGCGCCCTATAAGTTTTGTGAAAATCTTGCAACCATCTAGTTGAACCACTAAAATTAATATAATTACGTATCTTAAATATTATTAAATAGCATATAGATACCGCAAACCTATCCTATTATTTAAATAAATTGTAATTGTTTAAGAAACAATATATTACTATAACTGTATATTGATTTTTGTTTAGTATTAAGTTTACACATAATAACATAACAATAATAATATAAATTCTAGTCTATTTACCAAAAATATAAGCAAAGATAACAAATTTCTTCATGGTTCTCTCTGCTTCTCTGACATCCATCGACGATTTCATGTAAACTCGTTGGTTTAAAGCATTTAAATTTAAATTCTTAAACATTTCAGGAATTTCTAAGTAAGATTTTCTATGGCGACCCTCGCCGACCTTTCCATCACACACATTCGCTCTAAAAATTTGTTTTGTCAATCTACCTCCATTATTCCTTTCCAAATTGCCAAACCACCGCAACAACTACTCCAATCACTCTATTTTATGTCGAACCACACTTTCTTTGAGACCACTCTCCTTGTGTTTATCTTTAGAATCCACCTCACATGTACTATGCAGGGATGGCATCTCCACTGCAATGATTCCGATTTCATGTTTCTTTTGTCATATTCGACTTTTACTGCCGTACATAGGGACTAGAACTTCGCTATGCATAGCCAAACACGCTTGTCCCGAGACAATTTTACTATTCATAACAGCAAGCAAAGTCCCAATCATTTTATTTTCTGCATTCACTCTCTTTTTAATATCATTATATTGTTTAACTAACATAACTTTTTTTATATATTATATAGATAATAACAAGCTCGAATCAATTTCACATTATGTCTAACAATTAGTGTCACCGAATGAATTCTTTTTATTGTTTTGTTGCCGTTCAATTTAAACTTTGTATTTCTAATAAATAAAAAGAAAGTTAAAATTACATGACATTAAAAATAATCTTTGTTGATATCGATGCACCGCTGACCTAGGTAATTTATAGAGCATTTTGCCTAAAATGAGTATGAAAATAGTAAACTTCATAGACGCGCGCACGCATAAACATCACAAAAACAAACTTTGATTCTCTTTCGTTGCGTACCTTCTCCAGTCACAATCCGACTATCTTCGTACACGGTTGTGAGCAGGTCATTACAGAGGGCGGTTTATTTTGAAGCAGGCGTTGTATCGGCGGGCCCCGGTACCTCGTCTCCTCACCCCCCACTTCTTACCCCTTAGACCTCATACCAAAACGCCTATTACCCAAATCGAGGCTATTATAAAAACTATATGGACGATGAAAGTTTACGATGGTCTAGATACTTCGATTTTGTATACATTCTATTCTTTTTTATACGTGAAAGCCCTTTACCAATATCACTTCGCTATTCGCCTGAAAGGCTTTAAAACTACATACCTTAACGTCAAAGATAAGTTTACTGGCTACTAGTTCTATTTCCGCGTCTTGAAGTCTGTTGGAATCCTCATTTTGTATTAGCAATCGGAATTCAACATAAATATGAAAAAACCAACTGTGATTTTCCTAACAACTGTGTTAGTGCAAGATTAAAAAAACCATTCAAGTGCGAGTCAGATTCGCACACGAAGGGTTCCACCGCACAATAGTTAACCCTATATATTTTTAAAAATAAAGAAAAAGAAGAAGAAATATCGAATTTAACAAAAAACCGCCAATAAAACATGGTTTTTGTATGGGGACCCCTATAATTTTTAACTTTTTTTATTATTTATTTGTGTGACGACTATAGTAAGACACATTAAATAAATGAAAATTTCAAGCATTAATTTGTTGCCATATTAAAATCGAACAATAAACTCCAAAATAAAATACGTTTCTTGTATGGAAGCCCCTTTTAATTTTTTATTTAGTTTAATTTTTATTACTTTTTATTATAGCGGCAATAGAAATACACACTCTTTGACAATGTCAACTGCATACCTATTACAGTTCGTTAGACTGACCAACAGAAAAACGGACACACATAGAGAGAACTGAGACTTAGTAATAGGCTCCCGTAGACACCCATTACGGTACTTCTAAAAAATCACCAACTGTATGTTTTGAAAAGTTTTGAAAATTAATTTGTCATAAAACGTGAGAAGGAATGACTCAATCATAATTGATAAACAGTGTAAAGCAACTATAGAATTCATTGTCAATAATTTTAGTATATGTAACGGGTGATCAACGAAATGACTCCCTCATAGAGGTGTAACAAATTGTGCTCCATTTTGATTCAAATTACTAACTCGATTCTATTCGCAGTGGTTCTGATCGGGCCTTCCTCGCAATTCCCATATCGATTTCAATCTCAGTTTGAACCTCGATTTTGTTTTCGAGTCCCTAGGAAATAGATTTTCAAGGTTAGCCTAACCTAGGTTTTGTGTACCATAATATGAGTTTAAACATAAACAAACCAACAGTCATTTGTTTTCGAAAATTTAACATATATTAACAAACGAACATTGTTTTCTTTTTAGATACTCACTCGCAGTGTTGAAGTGAGATGTCTAATATTTATGTAAACTTTTAAGATTTTCCCCAGTTTTTGTGAGAAAAAAATGAAAATAAACAAACAAGATTTGAATTATTGAAATACTTCAAAGAAGATTCTATGAAATTTGAATATCATGACATTTTTGAGAATATTGCACACATACATATGGCATTAGATCTTCTTCAGATAAAAAGCAATCTTCAATTACTATTAATATAATACGTATAAAATACCTTTTTAAAACTTGTTCTTTTGTTTTACGTTTTACAAGCGCAGAAATAATATCCAAAGTCTAAATGTGACTTAAGATATTTCTTAAGTCACATTTAGACTTTGCATTATATACTTCAGAACCAACACTTGATTTCACTGATTTTAGGAATGATTTTCCAAAGATGTTTGAATAACTGCTAATTACGATTTCAAATTTAATTTCATAAAATATTTTCCAACCTCAAGTATATTCTAGAATTTATAAGCAAATTTCCATCCAGATTTTAATTCCTCAAAAGCTAATTTTCAAAAATACTACAAAGCAAGTCTGAAGAGCTGATTTACTATAAGTACTGAACATGTGTCGTTATTAACTTTTGAACCTAATTCAATATGATTATTTATTTATTTTACAATTTCAAAAACGAGGGACTATACATTTCATCTTCTGCATTAGACCTTATCTGTTGGATATTCCAAAAATACAGTCTTAGCGGGCGCCCAGAAAATTATTTAATCATAACTATTCGACTAAATTATGCATATTAAAATATAAAAAAAGCATATAAACATATGGTAACCAGTCAACATTGTAAATTTTGAATGATCATGAGCCGTTCTTTGGCGCTACACCGCATACAGTAAACAGAAAAATATTAAGGGTTACTGTGCCTACGTGATTATTTTCGTAGCAAGTACGTGCTCCTTTTACTTAACAGCCCGATGGCTCTCGCCATGCGGCCTTAATAAATATGTGGAACCTTTTGTTTCTATATTTCTTGCACTCTTATCCGATTTCAGGGATGATCTCCACACTATAATATACGTTTTATTTATACAAAATCCGTAGGCGGAGGCAGACTAAACTAAACACTGGTTTCGTTTAGTCTATCTTTAGGCACTCGTTCAAGTCGCGTGTGAAACAATTTTTAACCGTGTTTTAGGTGTATTCAACTCAACATAACAGCTAATCGTGGACTTTTGATATATTTTTTTTTATAAACCAAATCAACAATATTTGAATTTTTTTCATAGTAAGACTAATGCTTTTTAGGAATACTTTTACATTTTATGTCATTATAATAATACGTCTTGAGCCAACATAAGGACTTATTCCAATAGAAATAGAATATGCTGGGCCGTATTTGGTAGCTACTTTTCTTATAATATGTATGCTAATGAAAACAAATTGTTGCTTTGACAACATATCAAATATAATAGATACATAAAGATGTGGGGCTTTATCTCTATGTTCTTTTTTCGTCCTTTTAGACTCCTAATTATCTAAAAATTAGTCGGGGAACCGTGATTCACGTGACGTCTTTCGAGTTTGCCCTGTAGGTAATAGGATCGGTTTCCATTAAAAAACTTGCTTATGTTCATTTCCAACAACAAATAGACAAGCTTGAAAAACAAAACTTTGTAAAAGTATAAATTGTCATCGAATTCGCTAAAATCGTTAGATACCAATGTTTAACATTTATATATATATATATATATATAGATACTGCTTTGCTTTTTTAAAGTAACAAGATGCCCTACACCCAAAACAACGATAACGTCGCTAAAAATTTGTCAATTTTGTTTATTTCTTTGGGCGGTATTCTAACATTATTTTTGCCTCTTCAAGAGCCTCTTCCATTTATTTTTTTAAACAGACATTTAACAAAAAGTCACTTTTAAAATAAAATTTGCGTCCCACGTCTTTCTTTTAATGAATCTTCGGGCTAAAACCTGTTAAAACAAAGATATGGAACGAAAATTTTATTTTAAAAGGGACTTTTACTTAAAAGTCAATTTAAAAAGAGACGGTGGAAGAGGCCGTAAGTGCCATAAAGAAAATCTTGGTAAGATAGAACATATACTATTATTTTTAACTTTACATACATAATAACTCCTACAGTGTCTTGCATACGAAATATAATCGTATTTTTTAAGTACATTTATTTAAAATAGTATAAACATACTATATTATCAAAATACAACATGTAAAAGTATGAGACCAAATTTGGAGAAATATGCGTTTTCTTTACTACCAACTTTCTTTTTGCTTCAGCAACGAGTCCCAACGATATGTACTTTATACGTTAAGGTCACACGCGAGGTGAGCGGGAGTCGGTCGTGGGCCGGAGGGGTGGTACGACTCGACCCTCCGCCATTGATAATCTTCGCACTTCGCGCGGACACGTGACCGGAATCCCCTGGGACAGTTCATCGCCTTTCCCGCGGCCGCGCGCCGCGTGCCGACGAGGCGCCGCGGCCGCCGCATTGGCGTCCTTCCGAGTTTTATTTTCCCGAAACACATTCAGCGAAAGTTGCTAACGAGAGCCTCGTCACGAGCGGACGATTATGCTGGGGTCGTGGTCGCACCGGCCCGCGCGCCGCTCGTACCGCAGATATGACCACACCCCGTGAGTGCCGCTTCGAACGGTCCAAAAAGTGGATGAAGGCAAATTTTGGGATTTATTTTGTAATTCTCTACAATACGAGTACAATCCGATTGAAATTAGAGGGTGTTACGGTAGTTGCCGCCGAAGCAGAAATAATGTATGTCACCGACGGTTTGTTGTAAATAGTCTTTAGCATCTCACTCGTCAATCGCCACGCAGGCCGACTAAATGTATATGTATATATTAGGGTGTACCAAAAGTTAGAATTTTTTTTCGTTCTCGGCCCAAAATATTACAGGATATGTCCAAAACAAAAATTCTGTCATAATCGAAACTTTTAATTTCAATTTTAAAAGGTTCTCCATGCAACTTAAAGTTTTTACGTTTTAATAATATGGAAAACAAGATTTTTATAGCATTTTGGTCTTCAATAAACTTTTTTTTGATGAAATAAATGAATGAATCTTTATCAGCATTTAATTTTGGACAAAAAATTCATTGATTCAAATTTCAATAGTTTATATTTAAGTTTCTACGGATCGTTAAAATTTAAAATTTTTCAAAATTTTCACCTTTTTTGTCTTTTAATTTGCAGTTTTATATTTTTATATTGTAAATACAATAAAAAAACACATGGAAATTTTGGGATTGCCGTTTCAATTGAATTCGTTTGACGCCCGTTAAAAACTTTTAAACCAATTTTTCGTATCATCAAAAACAACAAAAGTTATAGGCTCACAAATCCTTCTTTTTTCAACTTTTTTGCTATTATCAATTGAGTTATAGATGAAAAATCAAAAATTTTTGAGCAAACTTTTCAGTATATCAATTTGCGACAAAATTGTGTGGACAAATTTTCTCTATTATGTATAGTTATAAGTTACGGACCCGCTAAGTCTTGTTTTTATGATTTTTTAACTATATCATGAAGAATAGTAACGATACACCTAAAATTTTAATAACGAATAGAAAATACAATTAATTTACTATAAAATTCTTCTTGATAAACTTTTCATACGGACTACAGTTTTGTATGTTCACCATATTACTATAAAATTTTCATTTAACTTTTTGTCCTCTCTACGTAGTTTAGCTGCGAAACGCAAAAAGAGACATTTTGAAAAATTTTCATTTTAAAGGTCCATAGAAACTTAAATATTGACGATTGAAATTTGACTCAATGAAATTTTTGTTCAAAATTTAATTCTGATAAAGATCCATTCATTCATTTTATTGAAAAAATCTTCATACCTTGACGCCAAAATAATGTTAAAAAAAAACCCTGTTTTCCGTTGGATTTGAACGTAAAAACTTTAAAGCCTAGGGAGAACCTTTTAAAACTGTAAGGAAGAGTTCCAACTGTGATAAAATTATTGTTTGAACATATCCTATAATACTTTGGAATGAGAACGAAAAAATGTATCATCATATTTTTGGAATACCATATATACCGTACGGAATTGATCATGCATCTTTCCACAAATATTCATAATCTCCTTCTTTTTTAGATCAAATTCACCAAAAAAATTAGTCATTGAAGTAGTCGATTCTGAGAAAAATAGTTTAGAACTTGTTCTAAAAATTTATGATGTTCCAACCTTGCGACCTTACTGAAAGTCGTGTGTAATAGCTGCGCCGTCTTAGTTCACCGTGTCTCACTGTTCACCTAGTTCACCAGTCTCGCGGTGGCGAACGAGCGTGACGCCGCACTCCTCTACCTAAGCGTAAAGCGCGCCCGCGTGCGGTCTTTGAACTTCCAAGGAAGCTTAGGTATTTTTTATAAGTGTTACGATTATGATATTGACGTTTTTAAAACTAAGATTGTGTGTGATTAATATTGAATTGTTTAATAACTATGTCTTTCAGTGCTATCGCATATGCAAATTTGATTTATTGTTGGGGTGTTTGCAAAAGTGATATTTCCGCGACTCTTACAGTGAGACTTAGCCTGACAGACAAGTCAAGACAAGACAAGACCTACAAGTCCGCAAGTAATTGCGTGCTGTGTATCGTTTATGCAATAATTTGCCTTGGTTTGCCCCGTTTGTTTAAAGGTGAGTGAAACACATGGAAAATCAGAGGCTAATGTAGTAACCTTCCCGTACGTGCTGCCTCTGCTTGATTGGCAGATGGCTTCTTTTGTTTTTATAGTTTTACATTGCACACTTGTCGCAATTACGCGACAACCCTTTTATACCTTAAGAAAATGACTCTTCTTTAACGCATCTTTTATAAGGTATCTTTTGGCTCTTTAGTATTTTTTCAGCATTGTCCTATAATTTGTCTTTCTTTTTTTCTTTCTTTCTTTTCTTTTTCTTATACTTGTACATTGTTTATTTTATTTGTATCATTATTTTCTGTCATTTATACATTGTTTTACTTTACTTCTACTTAAAACCTATTATGTGTATTTTTGTTACACACTTATTTCTTTTTACATTTGTAATTATTTTATCTACTCATAGAACTCTTAGTCTAATATATACATTTTTGTATACGTCAGTTCGTCTTACCACTGCTCCAAACATTTTCGCGTGTCAACTCTATCAAGTTATGGTATCATCAGTTTCACTTTTATTAAATTGCAAGCGTCGTCATAATATTTGTTACCGCGTCCTACTTTATTCTTTATTTGTTTAGAGCATTGCATCTATTCACCGCCGCCTCGCAAAATTTGAGAAATGGTTTGACGTTTGACTCTTAACGTATCCACGCAGATACGTCATGATAACCTTGTTTTCTTCGATAATTCACGCTTTTGCAGCTAACCTCTTTACTTTTAAAAGTACTCCGTTAGGTCCGTCTGTTTTCATCAGGTATTGCAAAATAGCTGTGCATAATTTATTTCGCAATTCAATTCTTCTTTAAATTCTTATAATTTTTTCATATTTTATTAGGTAGTCAATGATTTTTAGGAAAAATTTAGCCGGGGACGCCGTATACGGACTTAAGCCCGCTTTTTTCTGTTCCTCGCTCCAGTTCTTTAACGCAGTTTCATAATCGTTATAAAATTTCCCAAAATCTTTGTTGGGAAAACCTTGGAAAACTGCTGCCACTTTTATAATTTTTATATGGATTTTGTTTTCGACATTGATAAAGATATTTTGAATTTTATTTTGAATTTCAGTTTTATTTGAATTAAAGATGTTGTTTCTAACCAATAAGCTGGGCAGGTGCTCATAAACAATCGCTTGAATAACAATCTCATACCGTGATTACGGTACTGTATGAGATTGTTGTTGCCATCCAAATCAGTCTGATAATTTGATAACGACGTTGCGCGTTGAACGTGCTCTGACCTCTCAGCTGAATATTGCTTTGACAAATTTCTTCCTCCGTAATCCACACCAGAAAGCATATCAATGTATATTGTATATCTTTTACAAGCCAAACGGGACTTTAACTAAACCAAAACCCAAACATAGTGAATGAGGTGAACTCATTAAGTAAAAGCGAGTAGGTCAAAGTTCCAGCGAACATAATAAATACGTCAGCGCGGAGCGACGCGGGCGCCCTCTACGGCGATTGTGTTTAAATAATTGATGGCGCTCGGCGCCGGCGCCGCGCGGCAAGTTCGCTCGTTAGCGTCACGCAGCGCCTCTATGTGCGTAGGATTAACTATGGGCCGAGTTTGAGTGTCCACTGAAAAGTTTGGTTGATAATCCCTCCGGCGATGGACGAATTCGATTGCGGTCCGAAGAGTCCACGATTCGATTTTTGATCAGAGAAATCTATAGGCAACCGTCCACAATATCCCACGTTCCAATACATTTATTGAGGCTGATTATAATTATGACTACACACAATTTCTCAAAATTTAAATAGCCTACATTGCGCAGCTTTGAAAATTTCCAAATTTTCGGCAGTGGACGTATTAATATTCGGCATCTTCAATAAACGTCTTTTACAGTCCCGTCTGTATTGCAGAGAACTTAATGACCACGTGATGGCGGGACTGGCGACCGTGACATCAAACCTCACCTCTCATACCCATGATGCAATTTCCCATTCGTTTTGTTTCAATTTTAAAATTTTATATTACGTATCCTCCACTCTATGACTTTTGAACTTTATATTTTCGAAATTTAAAATAATGCAGTGACAAAGTTTCGTAACTAACTTCAATCAAAATTTATTGAAAGAAAATATATTTAAAACTATTGTAGATATCCACAATGTCACAGTCAATAGTAACAATCTATAGTCGCCGGCCCACACATAAACACACACGTGAATTTCGCCAATTTTAATGCCATAGCTACTTACAATTCACACATACATGCGGCAGTCCGATTCCTTCCTTGGTCCGTTTTGAAACTTCTTTTTTACGCATTTCAAAAACTCATTTTTGTATTTCAACATCATGTTGTTCGTCGTTCATCATCTATCAATATTTATCAAAATTGTTATTGTTTCTAAATTAGAAAAAGCTGACAAGGTAAAAATTTTATTTTTATAAACTCACATTTATTTCCCAGAAATGTTAGCAAACTCCATAGATTTCCACATAGTTACGATATTTGCATAGCTTGGTTACATCACTCACATAATATTTTTGTAGGAGTATAATGACACAATGAATAAATAAAATTTCGTGTACTTTTCTTACAAACCTTCTGTTTTTCTCTATTTCTTGATAAGGCGTACAAAGAGCTAGACCAGAATGAAACGTCTTCTTTAATAAAATAAAAATTAACAAAAACGATTGCATGTTCAAAACTATGGCGTTATCTTTAACAGACACACTGCCCTTTTTCAAACGTAACGTCGGTGTTTAATTAACACCATGTCAGGCACATCTTTTGATTAACACCTAACATCTAAAAACCTATCATATAAGAGAAAATAATTATTATTTACTTGTAATAATAATTACAGAGGGGTATGTCTCCCTGAATCTTTTATTTCAGAACGAGACACTCAGGTCTTTGCTAATATCCTTTATCTCGAATGCGGTAACAACGTATGGAGCCGACTTGACAGACGCTGAACACCGAACGAGTGGCATAAATTGGTTGTTTTGTCCGACATCAGACTCAACCTGCTACTATTTAGTTCCAAGACGACCCGATAACCACTCACCCACGGCCCCTCGATGGTTGATATTATTAATAAAGAAATTAATCTTATACAAATACAAATATGCTTATTAATGGCAGCATATCCTACTTGACATATTTTTGGAAGTATTTTTCTGGGATTGAGAAGGATCGTTTTTATAGGATGCTCTTGTTTTCCCTTTGGTGCACCTAAAATGTTGACAACAAATTATCAAATCGATGGTGAAACCCCTACCCAGCAACTAATTCTCATACTTTTGAGAAGGCATCTTCCATCGCGACGCAATAAATAATATGTAAATACGGCAAGTAATACATAAAGGATATGTTATTTTCTAAAATTTAATAAGAAATGATCTGTAGATGAACAACCCTATTAATATGAATATTACACCTCTGATATCACGCGTAGAAGTAACTAGAATTAGCCGCCGAATTAGTAGTTTTACTTTCATCAAGTAGCTTAAAAACCTACACAAAAATTATTTTAAAGGTTTTAGTGAAGACGAGATTCTAGAAATGTCATAATAAGAGAGCTTAGCATGTCAATTGATTGCATATATGCAGTGGTGTGCTTCAAATTCTCATTTGGAATAATTAACTGTTAACTGTTAAAATTTAAACCTAAACAAGTCCAAATACGTTGTTTTAATTTCACAATTAACGGTTGACTAAGTTAGTTTTGAAGATATTAATGTCTGTGACATTAAATTAATGTCGTAAATGCCAATATCTTTAAGATTGTCGATATTTCAATGTATTTAGTTTTTAACTTTTTAACAGTTAACTAATGCACATGAGAGTTTAAAGCGAACCGATGACGAAGTTATAAGTATAAAAACCGGTAGATTGCTTAGAAACAACTTTATTCTATTCTAGAATTTTTAATTACGAAGGGTAGTCCAGAGCGAAGCGATGATTAATCAAACATACGTCCAATCGCTGCCGGCAAATGTGCGCTGCCGGAGCTGTCGGAGACCGAACTCGACGGGGCCGCGGCCGCATCTAAGCGGTGCATCGCTGCACAAAAGGTTTACATAGATGGTATACCTACATCTAAAAGCCGGCAGATAACGCAAAACTGTCGCCGTTCTTCATCCGCCGAGCACCAGCTCTCGCCTCCTGCGGCAGACGGATGCGGCTCGGGCAGCCTTTTCTCGAATCCTTTTCGACGTTGCCTTATCAGTTGGATCGCCGCCAAAAGAAGGCGGAGTTCAGACGGTCTCGCTCAAACGACACCTACGTATATATGTTACGAGCCGTTGCTTAAACTGCAGCCTATATTTTTCAGAAACATTAATCGATTGATGAAAATAACTTAAATTTGCTTAAATAATACCGGTGACGTGCGGATCGGACTGGCCTGCCGAAAGTCCCGTTGTTGCCTAACTCTACTTTACATATATATCTACACCTGACATGAGCAAAATTTCACCTACATTTTAGTAGGCTAACAAGGGAACGGTTGAAAAATTTAGTTTAGAGAAGGTCTATAAATGTGTGTCGTGGAAATGCCGGTAAGGGACGCCCAAGAAAATTCTATGCGGACCGTATTGGTGGCATATTAAAAAAAGCCCAAACTTTTAACACCAGAAATCGACGAACTTGCATGAAAAGTTATACAAATGTCAAAGATGCAAGAGAAATATACAAAGATCGTACCATGCGGAAACCTATAGTCTTTGCTTACTCTTCTGAAAAGTAAGTGTGCATTTATGTTATTATTATTGTTTTTTGATTTTTGAGTGTCACGATTTGTATGCCATGTTTTTTTCACCATGTTTTTTTTTTAAATAGTTTTAATATAGAAAATCTACACTTGCAATAATTTAGTCGAAAATTAGATTTTATTTACATTACAATGCTTGAAATACGCAAAAATTAAAGTATCCTGTATAAGTAAATTTGTAGCTATTGATTGTATTTTATAGTTACAACTTTACTTATACAGGATACTTTAATTTTTGGGTATTTTGTTTAGTCTACTTCTCCTGTTACCGTCTTACATATTAAATGGTAATAAAATGGTAAATAAAATATAAAACTTTGTAAAAATTAAAATAATGTATCTTGCCCGTGTTAAATTTAAATGAATAGGGTAAAATCGAGTAATTACAATGACAATAATAAAACTGGAGTAGCAAAACATCACTTTAAGGTGATTCGTAACGATTATAAAAAGCTAAACTGTCGAGAGATGGCGCTGTTTGGCTGGATTACAGAAAAATAATTATTTTTGTCCCAAATGTTAATTTGCGGTCAAACAAATCCAGATTCAAGAAAAGCTATTTTTTTAGTATTACATATAAGAGCATAATTTATTCTAAAACTATCGTATCGTATCGTATTGTGGAAAATAGTACGCAGGACAAACTAAACAGAAACTGAAAGCAAGACTAAGACAACATCGCCTAGATTGTAAATGTGAAAACGTGATTAGGACCAGTAAAACCGCATTGGCAGAATAACATTTCTCAGAAGATGGACATACTTTTCACTTTGACAACGCAGAAATTATGGACACGGAGAGGAATTACATGAAGAGGAATCTTAGTGAGATTATCTTCATTACAGCTCTTAACTGTGTGAACTTAAGAACGGACACTCAAAGTCTTAGCTCGATTTATAGTGACCTAATTAATATTATTAAAAGATCACTAGAATAATTTACTTTCATATCTTTTACATTTCGGTTTCATAGATATTTAAAACTTTTACACTATTTAATTTTTTGATTTTAGGTTTTTTTTTTGATTATTGGATTTTAATTTTATTAAGTGACTTTTAAATTAACAACATAGAATTTAAAATCAATGGGTAACATAACTATATAGATTTAGTACGGTGCGTATTGATATAATGTATTGTTCACCTATAGTCTATGAGTTGATAATCTTTTTGTTGTCGGTTGTGTTCTGTCACCCAGAGATCTTTTCCTGCTAATCATTGTTTTGTATTTTTAGTTAAGAATAAGTTAAAAGCTTGCATACAAGTTCTAAATCAGTCAGATTTTGTTAATGTTAATTTAAACGTAGTAATAATTACAAGAGTTCAGTTACGAGGATGTTAGCCTTAAGAGTAATTATTTTTATCATTTATCTTTTAATTTCACTTTTGTAAAGTATTTGTATTAATTTGAGTAATTTTTTCAAGGAATGTATTATGCAAATTGATCATTATTGTATATTTGTTACAGTATGCCTGAAGAAGTTGAAAGTAAATCAACGAAACGTTGCATTTTTTTTAAATATAACATCTCATTAATTTTGTCCAAGTTCCCAAGATTTTTATTATTAAATATTTGTAAAACATGGATGAGAACCTACACAGTGACTTAAAAAGGAATATTTGATATATTTTTAGGGTTCCGTGAGAAATTCTAACAACCCTTTATTTAAGCCAATGTTAATAATTACTTCTAACGTAAATGAAAGCAAGTAAAAGAATATCCGATAACTTTTTAGGCTGCCGTGAGAATTATTGTGAACCCTTATAATTTAACCGATTTTAATAAAATTTAAATTGAGATAACTCAAAACCTGTAAAGGGATATTCGATACATTCTTAGGGTTCTGTGAGAATTGTTAACATTCCTTATCATTAAACTGATTTCAATAAATTTTTGAATAAAAATAGATAAATTAGTGAAAGGATATTCGGTACAATTTTTAGAGATCTGTGAGTATTGCTACGAATCCTTATAGTTCAATAGATTTAGCTGAAATTTACACAAATTATTTTCATTAGTACAAAGAGCTTACGTTAGAGTGACTCGTGGTTCAATGGTTATGTTTTGTGAGATTAGTAAGCTCTTATTCTTTGCAGTTTGCAAAAAATAAGAGTACTTTCAATTTGATTGTGCTTTCAAACTGCAAGCACTTTGAGTGATTTCAATAAAATTGCTGTGGAGACAGCTTAAAGAAAACAAAAGAACTACACTATTTTTAATATTTTCTGATTAAATTTCAGTAAAAATTATTAAAAAGTGATATGATTCAACCAGTTCCGCCAAAATTTTCAGTTTTGATTTTGTATTAATGTTGTAAGTGTCTCAGAATACATACTTGAAACCCATGACTCGAAAAAAAGCAATGATCGTGAAATGTATCCCAAATTTATGAACAATATTTATTAATAAATTACGTCAAAAAACATAGGCGCAGGTGTCTTAAATGCAGCTGCACGAGAATAGATTTTTCCATTTGCATGAATAACTGATGTTTTGTCAAATGCCTGTTAATTGTTACTGACAATAATTTAAAGAAATCAATGCAACGAAGCTCATGGCTATACATTTTTTACAAACAGAACGGTTTTTGACAATTGCCTAGCCGAAATCAGCAAAAAATCAGGTATTTCTGAAGAACAGTCAAACATGCGTAGGTATGCTAAAATAAATTTAGTTTAGAATGATGACAAAAATTGCCATACGATTTTTTTTTTATTTTTAGGTGAATCGTATTTTATTATTTAATTAAATTAAAATTTGCGCAACTATGCGCGTCTGCGCCTGTCCGCGAGTGCGCGTTTACGCTTGTTCGCTTGTACGCTGCGCGCGTGCACGTGTGTTTGTACGTGCGGACGCACACCATTTTTTTCCTTTGCAATCCGTTGTATCGTAATTACAAAGACTTTTATCACCCTTTTATTGTAGTTCTTTTTTTTAGTGCAAGTGATTTAAGTAATTATTTAGTAAATTTATTTTTAAAAAATTTAAAATATACCTATGCTGACGAAGTGCTTTTATATAAGTAAATTAAGATCTGCCGCTTTTTCGACTTTATCTTTTGAAGCAATGATTAAATTGATCGCAAAGAAAAGGAAATTTTAATTAATTATTTTTCAAAAAATTTTTGAGCAATATTTTCTGAGACTGATATTTCGTATGAAATATTAGAGAAAAAGACTAATGATATTGTTTACTGTGTCATGAATACAAAATGGTTTACAACTTTCATGGAACTGTACAGAACAAAATTGTATATCAATTACAATTGTTTTGAAATTCAATTGCGACCAATTTAAAAGGAAAAGCAATAATAATAACGTCATTCGACACATACGCAGCACCATTTGACTCCAAACTAAGAAACTAGATTTATATTGTGGATACATAATAGTACATACACATTTACTTTTTTTTTAATATGTACACATAAAATATATGGAAATACCGATACTCAATAAAAACATTAATTTTTAATCAAAGAAATAAATATTTGTCTTGTGTGAGAATAGAACCCACAGCCCCAATGCAGCAAGCAGGTCAATACCAACTACGCCAATCGGTTAGACAGGAGTTGATAATGTTTAACAGTGTCACGAGCGTGTGTTTTGCGAGATTATAGACAACGTTTTGAACGAATGTTGTATTCGCTACAAAAATTTGAAAATCTTGAATTTTGTTAACCTACTTGCTTGTGAAAACTTTTCTTCCTGTTGTATGAATTATCCAGTAGAATCTGTCGTACAGTGAGAGTCGATTAGTATAGGTAGCCACCGTCGGTGGACCACCAACCGACGACGGCAAAACTGGAAAGTTCTTTTGGTCATGCTTACCCTGTCTGAAATCTTACTGCACGCGCCGGCCCGCCTAGTAGGGAGGCACCCCCACGCTGCGACGTCTCGCTTCGTTCCAAGTAATTATCTATTATGCTAACGACAAGTTAAAATTACATACATAGAATCTAATATTCTATTTTCTGCGCCATGCGGCAATTGAATAAGGAGCCGCATCGGCCCGAGCGGGTGGGGGGCGGCGCGGCGGGCCGGGGGCGGCGCGCGCCCGCGAATGCATTAACTCGCTCACGCTAGGATTTGCGTAAGCCGCTTGTTTGTTTCTCGAGTTCTCGTCCAGATGCACTCGCCATTTGTAACGCTTTTCCACGACGGCGCTTGGGCGAAGTCGCAGTGGGGTCCTTGAGACTAATGTAAAAATATATTTTCCGTTTGTAAGGAAAATGTTTATGTTTATTTTTATTTATTTATTTTTGGGCATTTAAGCATTATCTTAAAACTTCTATCTTATACGTTTTACGGAAAGTAAAATGCGAGATTAATACCGGGTAATAGAATAAGTGATAATTTTTTCTTGTGTCTAAATTTTTTTTTATTTATAACCTGACTGCGACCGAACTCTCCGTCATAGGAGTCTTATGCTATCGACGTGTTTATCTAACCGCAAAATAGTAAGTGTTAATTTCAAGTTCTTGCTCAACACAAAATCTCAAATTAGTGTATTGTAGTTTTCTCGAAACTTAAAAACTATGCCGGTTTGCCTCCGAATTTTGCATATGTATATTGTCGAATACCATAGGAAAAGGGAATAATTAGGAAGTAGAAGGCTTATCCTTGTCGCGTCCTGGATCACGCACGCGGCACTTCACAATTTGGTTTTTCATATTATCTTTACCGCACAAGCGTTTTGCACGTCGCATACGTTGCAAGTTACATAATCGTCTTGTCGGTAGTTGCAGAAAAGCGACACCAATCGCCCCGCCAACAGGAAAAGAAAATAGGCAAAGAAACATGTATACTATATAATGGATATATATATATATATATATATATGTTATAATATAATAATACATATATATATATATATATGTTCATGTGTATTAAACTGTATATAAGCAATATTATAACAGTATGTGGTATAATCATCCAATCAACATTCTTTTTGGGTGTTATAAGCAGACTGTATGTTCAATCTTTAAGCCTTTCAGACGGAATTTTCCACGCACCGATTAACCTCCTCTCCCAATACTGGAGGCTGTACCGAAGATGTTCTCACAGTCTTCAGGCAGTGGTGGCTCGCTGTGGTTTTCTCCGAGTGTACGACGCCTTGATTTATTATAACACAGGTGTGAGTTAATTAGGCAAACACTGTTTACCCTGAAATGAAGTATAGAGAAAACGCACGGCGCCTCTAACAGTGACGTTGGGTCACAAGATAACGAGTTCTTCTGGTGATTGGTCTCAGACGGCATCCGGCTCCCGCTCACTTTAGTGCAAATGCGTCATTACATATTAGCAAAATTAATAAAAGGTACCAATTCACACCAACATTTCATTTGGGTTCAAACATAGTAGTTTGCTCACAATATTTTCCTTCTCCTTTAGCAAATGGTATTGTTTAACAACCGGTAAGTATTTAAGTCCTATATACCTATATTAAGTCGGGGAATTTTTTTTTTTTTTTCATATTTCATATACAAGTTCAAGGTAATTTTTCGTGAAAAACCCACCTTTTCTGTTGATCAATTCCGGCCATATTTTCTCTACTTCTTGCTTAAGTCTCATCAGCTGTTGACAGTAGAGGTCCGAATTGACAATCTCACCTGTCAGTAAAAGCCCAAATGAATAATGCCCTTCCAGTCTCAGCATACACATAGCATCAACTTATTGCAAGTTAATCCGGGTTTCGCTATAGTCTGTGAAGCTTGCTTGCCCTTTTGACTATGAGTTTTTCACACGCTCTTTTCATAGATAATCCATTTTTCATCGCCACTGATCAACCTTTTCAATAACCATTCAATTTTCTTACTTTTCAATAAAGAATCGCAATAAGTACACGATTTATTAGATTTCTTTCAATAAGTTCGTGTGAAACCTTCTTTGTATAACCAGTATATCAAGCTTTTTTTGTATAACCAGTTTTTCTCAAAAATGTCCAAATTGTTTTGTGGTCAATCTCCAGCTTTTTAACTATTTCGTAAGAACTAATATACCGATCTTGTTCCACTTTTTCCAAAATGGAATCCACTTTATCTGTAACAGATCGACCAGAGAGAGCAAGGTTCATTTTTAACATCAAAATTACCGGACTGAAAACGCTTGAGCCAGTTTTGTGCTATTTTTTAACGACACTGCATTAAATCTATAAACGTCACAAATTTTTTCGCGCACCGTGTCGCATTTTTTCCTTTTTTTTGTAATAAAACTTCAAAATATATCGAATTTCTACGTTAGATTTATTTATTTTGGTGGAAAGAAAAACGATAGTAAAATGGCGGAACACCGATTTTACTTTTTATTTTTCTTTTTTTAAAATGTCATATATTTAATGGTATCAAAACTAGCCAGATAGAAACAGCACAACTAAAGAGATTTTAGCGCAACTTTTTACTTATAATATACAAAAATATTTGGAAAATCCAAAAGTGCACGACTCATTATGTTCATTCGTTTTTTGTTAATAACTATTAAACGACACAAATCAAGTTAACCATTTTCAATACCAATCTCCGGACAGTGGATCTCAAGCTATTAAAAAAAAATGGATCAAATTAGTGAATTTTTACGCTCGCTATCGTGTCCGGAACGAAAAAAGTGTTGATTGACAGGAAATTTCTTTTGACTATTTTGATAGTTTTTTTCTAATTGTATTATGTTAAATCGATTTGAACCAGTGATAGAATTAATCTTCATTAAATTATCTATCAAATAGTGCACAGGTTAATAAAATTACATGAATTATTAATCGTGTTATTGATGAAAAAAGTTACGAAATTGAGGAAAAAAAATTATTCGTTCGTAGAGCACTTCTTAATGCTTCGCATTATGAGTCGTGCAAAACGTTTTCCTCGACCTAATATTTTAAGAAAAATAGGCACATACTAGAGCTCGAACCATAGTTTTCAGATTGAGAGTAAAACGTCCTACAACCAAGCTACTACTAAACACTATAGTTTAAAAAAATTGTAAAGTTTATTATTTGGGATTGTTTTGATTTATATTGTCGAATTCGTAATATACGTCAGTAGAATTTGGACACAGTATCTCGGCTAACATGTGACGATGTATTAATTTTTTTATAATCGATGTTCACGGCGCGTGTACGATCTTCTCACGGTTCTCCTTGATCCTGATAACAAAACACCATTTTGTTTTTACGTTATCCAGATTTAATACTAGACGGCCTCGGCCCATGCTGTAGTTTCAGTAACAGCTGCATAAACATGCGAGGAACTCCTTCACGTCGCATATCTCTTTAGTGTAGGGACGCGAACCGTCGCTTATCTGGAGACACTAGCTAGCAACTTATCCTAGGCATATGGATTTGTATGAACATTCTAAGGTTTTAATCGTTCTGTACACTAATTCTTTTCAGATTAAAGTTTTTATCTACGTTTTACTTTATTTAAATAGTAAGACTCAAAGAGCCTCTTTCACAAGCTCCTTCCAAACTTAATTTTGACAAAAAGTCAATTTTATAATTGTTGGCGGCACAACGGCGGTAGGCCCGTGTCATGCAACGGAGTGGACGAGGCAGCACTATCATGTTATCACTTCGTACAAACTGTCTTCACGTGACCCACCTTTCTGCACTTATGTAACTCGTTGAAATAAGTACATTAAATTTACAGTCCATACGCAATTTATCATTTCCTACATACGTTTAGTGTACCTATAGTAATAAATAGGAGCTAGACCCCAACAATAAGTGTTGGCTTATCACTTGCAAAAGTAATTGTCTGTTAAAATCAAATTTAAAAGGAGGCCGTAGAAGGGTCACTTACTATTATAAATATTCATAGAAGTAGTTATCTGATTCCCGGAAAGATCCATGGTGTCTGTAAATTGAAAGTAAAATAATTGTACTTTTGCGGTCTTAGGTAACAACGTTGAAAACAGAGAAAACAATATTTTATTATTGTTCAATCTGTCTGTTCGTCCGTTCCTCTTATTATACAATGATAAAGACAAACAAAATGACGAATTGTCACACGATTACACAAACAACACACTAACGAGCGCAATTTTTTTTTTAATTCTATCTATGGAAAGCTAACTTTAGTTTTTAACTCTTATTTTCATAGAAATATTGTTAGGCATTTCACATATCAGTTTGTTTGCATACAATTCCGTAACAATGGGTTAAAAAAAAGACGGTGTTGTACAACTGTAACATACGAACGGAGACAAGGTAACTAACTATAAAGCCTTGATTTTTTTTGTCTTTAGTCAAAGGAAAAAAATCTTTTAGAGTTTGTAGTCACAAATTCTAAAAGAACTAAAGCCAGTATATTACCTGACACAATGTAAAACTGGCCAGGTAGAAACTGTATTAAGAACATAGTTAAAGTTTAAAAATGGAACTCTCTGCCAACCTTGATATGTATATTGCATTCATCTGTCATTTGTTGTTATAAATTCACAGTAAAAAGATATTTTTTTTATTTAACATCAACATGTATTTAACGCGAGAAAATTTTTTGTTCAATGATTTTCTATGATTTTCGTTACCATTTAAGGAATAACAAGTTTATAACAGACTTTGGTTGGCCTTTTATGATGAAGCTCCATCCTTTGCCACTGTTTATAACGAGTTCAAGGAGAGGGACGTCTTTCTACGCCGATGACCGAAGACATCACTGCTGTGCGGCTCATGATAAAGGTTGACCGAAAATGACCTAAGCAGATTCAGATGAGCTCAGATTCATACCGATGCAATGAAGACCTTTATGAGCTCGACTCATCTCAAGCTTACAAAATTCATCATGAACATTTAGCGATCAGAAAGCTTTGTACTTGGTGAATTAATACCTTATAATTTGACCGAAGCTCAAAAATCGGTGTCGCGAAATGATGCAAAAATTTGCCGGTGGTGACTTAATTGCTGTACCTACACGACATAGTAACAATTGACGGAAACTGGATTTACGTTTACGATCCCGAAACGTAAAGACTGTCTGCTCAGTGGGTGTTCCCGTTCCCGAAGTTGCCTACTAAAGTAAAGTGAGGTCGAAGCGTCGGAAAAAAGATGGTGGCCTTTTTTTCAGAGTGACAGATCATTATGCAACAATTGTTTTGTAAGATAAAAAAAAATCGCTGCAGACTAGTACGCTAACAATTGTTTGCCTCTTCTTTTGGAAAAAGTTCGGAAAAACGACCTTGCAGTAGAATTCTCTTTCATTATAGCGACACCTTACCACATACCACTAGACAAACAACTAACTATTTGGTGACGTTATATATAGAAATACTGACTCACCCGCTTTACAGCCCCGGCCTCGCAGCTACGATTTTTATTTATTTCCTGAAACAATGGAAAACCTTCGACGAAAGTGGTTCACGGATGCGGAGGGAACAGCGACTGCATGTGCAAAGGCCGTCGAAGCGATCTCTAAGTGCGAGTGTGCAAAGTGTTTCTCTCGGTGGATGCATCAAATACAGCGATGTATTGATTTCAACGGACGCTATTTTGATGAACAATAATAATAAAACTAACTTGCCAGTTTGCTCAGTTTTTTTTATTTTCTAAGAACTTTCTGATTTATTCACTTAAATATATATAATTTTTTTTTGAAATTCTATCTATGGAAAGATAACTTTAATTTTTAACTTTTATTTTCATACCAATATTGTTAGGCATTTCACATATCAGTTGTTTGCGTACAATTCCGTAACAATGGGTTAAAAAAACATTGTTGTACAACTGTAACAAACACGGCTGTGTCTACATGTATATATATATATATATATATATATACATGTAGACAGAGCCGTGAACAAAAGCTGTTAGTATATTCAACTATACTTTTATAGTGCGCCCTGGTTTTTACACTATGCTTTGGTTTAGCACCCTCCACTTTTGTGACGTATACATTCAATTACTTCAGTTTGTTTCAAGTACGTAAATCGATTTATCACAAAATTTCTATGTACCAACCCTAGCTTAGCCAAACATTTACATTTCTCTAAAACGACCATTACATTTTCGGGCGCGTTCTCGCATTCCCTCCCGTGTGACCGAATTGGATGACACTTCAAGGATCAGCACCGCTTTGAGTTTAAATTCTGGAACGCAGCCAGGAGCAATTTAAATTTGCAAGTATTTTTTTTTTACTAAATGACGTATAACTGGTGATATTTACGTTGTCTAATAATTGACACATCGTCGTACAGTTTTGCGTTATCACATTTATTGATCATTTATTAATTTAAAGCACACTTCTCTTTATTATATCTTAAATGAGTATTTTCTATGCTATTATTAACTAAATAATCCTTTGTAAAACACACTATGCTACATGTTTTACAAGCGTTTATTTAATTTTAATTATACGCATTTGTGCATTGTCATACACAGACATTCTTAAATACACACACGAAATATATAAGTAACGAGCAGTAACGCAAAAAAGTGAATTACCTTCGAATACGGAGGTAACGGGTTCGAAACATGAATACGGGCAAATTGACCAATGATCTTATTTTGCATTAAACCACTCGTTCCATACCTCGTGATGCATGTTATGCCGTCAGTCCCGGCGAGATGCCAGTGTCTGGTGAGAACGGCGTAACGGTGATCGATACAGTCCCGACAAAGTGACAGTGTCTGGTGAGAATGGAGTAACGGTGGTCGATACAGTCCCGACGAGGTGACAGTGTCTGATAAGAATTAAGTAACGGTGGTCGATACAGTCCCGACAAAGTGACAGTGTCTGGTGAGAATGGCGTAACGGTGGTCGATACAGTCCCGACGAGGTAACAGTGTCTGGTGAAGATGGCGTAACGGTGGTCGATACAGTCCCGACGAGGTGATAGTGTCTGGTGAGAATGGAGTGACGGTGGTCGATACAGTCCCGACGAGGTGACAGTGTCTGATAAGAATGAAGTAACGGTGGTCGATACAGTCGCGACGAGGTGACAGTGTCTGGTGAAAATGGCGTAACGGTGGTCGATACAATCCCGACGAAGTGACAGTTCCTGATGAGAATGGAGTAACGGTGGTCGATACAGTCCCGACGAGGTGACAGTGTCTGGTGAAAATGGCGTAACGGTGGTCGATACAGTCCCGACGAGGTGACAGTGTCTGGTGAAAATGGCGTAACGGTGGTCGATACAGTCTCGACGAGGTGACAGTGTCTGGTGAGAATGGAGTAACGGTGGTCGAACAGTCCCGACAAGGTGACAGTGTCTGGTGAAATGGAGTAACGGTGGTCGATACAGTCCCGACGAGGTGACAGTTTCTGATGAGAATGGAGTAACGGTGGTCGATACAGTCCCGAGGAGGTGACAGTGTCTGGTGAAAATGGCGTAACGGTGGTCGATTAAGTCCCGACGAGGTGACAGTTTCTGATGAGAATGGAGTAACGGTGGTCGATACAGTCCCGACGAGGTGACAGTGTCTGGTGAAATGGAGTAACGGTGGTCGATACAGTCCTGACGAGGTGACAGTTTCTAATGAGAATGGAGTAACGGTGGTCTATGCAGTCCCGACGAGGTGACAGTGTCTGGTGAAATGGAGTAACGGTGGTCGATACAGTCCCGACGAGGTGACAGTTTCTGATGAAAATGGAGTAACGGTGGTCGATAGAGTCCCGAGGAGGTGACAGTGTCTGGTGAAAATGGCATAACGGTGGTCGATTAAGTCCCAACGAGGTGACAGTTTCTGATGAGAATGAAGTAACGATGGTCGATACAGTCCCGACGAGGTGACAGTGTCTGGTGAAATGGAGTAACGGTGATCGATACAGTCCTGACGAGGTGACAGTTTCTGATGAGAATGGAGTAACGGTGGTCTATGCAGTCCCGACGAGGTGACAGTGTCTGGTGAAATGGAGTAACGGTGGTCGATACAGTCCCGACGAGGTGACAGTTTCTGATGAGAATGGAGTAACGGTGGTCGATACAGTCCCGATGAGGTGACAGTGTCTGGTGAAATGGAGTAACGGTGGTGGATACAGTCCCCAACTCACACTGAACCAGCACGGAAGGCTTAAGATCGAATCTCTCAATCTGAAACAAAAAAATGAGAGATAATCGTGAATGAAATACTTAAAGAAGGAGTTTTTTTGCAATAATTATTAAATTTGTTATATCATCGATTTATAAAATAAAGCACATTCTTCGCCCAAAGGTCTACGACGAGCGTCATATATCTCGTGGAAATCAATTGAATTGATCAAAAGTTATCGTCGAAAACTAAAAAAAAAGCTTTTTCCAATATTTTTAAATTTCTTGATCGATCAATTTTTAAAATATTTGTACTATTAGATCTGAAAAAACTGCATCTATTGCCGCAAGCGCCATTCAAAATACATATTTCGTACCTCTAATAGTCGTCCCTAATAGGTTTGTACACATGTATTTACTCTATGTAGGCATACATAGGATCATATCACAGATATCGTAAGCGAAGAATAATACCAATTCAGTACATTAGTGCATCCGTGGCTCAGCATGTTTTTCTTGCGGATAACAGAAATATGAATATTTATTTATCAACTATGTTAAGTAAAACCTTAGCTCATAGAAGCATCGATGTGAAACACTAATTACGTTAATTCATTTCGTTCATAGTGAATTTTTTGATATGTACTCAAATTTAACCATAGACAAGCTTATTATCAAGTCAAATATGTTCATGTAAAACGGCATCAAGTTGATTCGGGCTCATTTTGAGACCAATCTCATGATGTACTCAAGAACTCCCGGATTTCTCCGAGCGTAAAAACCTAATGGGAATGCATTTTGAGTGAAGCAGACTCGGAAACCTGGCTCGGCGCCAAGCGCAACTAACGCCGTGTCCGCCACCGCCCCTGGCCTCTTATAAATATCGATCACGAACCTAAACGAGATTGCTTTTTAGAGCTCCGTATGTATACACCAATGTACGGCGCACTCTTAAGTTTCGGTATGTTTGCCCATCTGTGTATCTTTAGAGCATTCCCTGGCGAGAACATTCATCGGCCAGCTTGTCCGCTGATTGTAGACCTCCGGCGTAAAACTTTGGGGCTGTTGACGCCCGAGCTGGTACGCCCAAGACGGGTAGCGGCCTTTTGTCATTTACTTACAAATGATACTTGATGTTGTCAATGATGTAAAGGTAGCCGAAGTTGTTATTAATTTTTGAACATTCTGGAATTTTCAAAAAAAATTTTTGGAACGAAGTTCCTTATGGGGCGTTGCGGAGGGTACCCTAGCAGGCAAAAAAACGTCCGTATCGTTAAATAATATGTATAGTCTATGTGTGATGGCTATACAGTGTCTAATGTATAGACTACGTGATGACTGTTAGTATTTTTATTACTTAAATTTTGTTCTATTTACGAGATTATACCATAGTATTTAAAGGTTTTCACTGAATTCCGCATTTCACAGCGCTATTTTGTTTGATGTGTCAATATCATAGATGAATACGAATATATAGAGGTCAGTATGCCGCTGACTACGAGAGGGTGAAGTTGTGTCGCGCAAAACGCTATGACTCGTTGACATACTCGTGCACATGTCACCATTTTACAATGTTTCGCAAATTATGACTCAAGTATACTAAGCGCTAAAAAGCAATCTAGTATGTTTAAATCATCAAATCAAGGATGTAAATTGAGTGCGTTCCGCTGCGCCGTTAGAATCATCGTTCAATTCTTTACATAGAAATATTTTATTCAAATAATTAGATTGCTTATGTAATACGTATTTCAATTAATGTATATAAATAAAAATACAATTCTGTAAGGTCATCACTTGAAAACGGCTGAACCGATCTGCATGATTTCTTCTTTGTTGTGTTCGTAATTATTTGGAGAAAGTTCATATGAAAGCAAATGACTTTCACGTGTATATAAAAACGCTAAAGGGCCTACTTTTAGCCTACTTTTTATTCCGGAATTGTATAAGATTCCTGTGCGAAAATTTAACAACACTTAAAAATGGAATAATTCATCGGAATCAAAGATGCAGGAGAAAGGTATAACTCAAATCGAAATCAGGAATAGGACCGCTTTCGGGACCTAAATCGAAACGAAATCGAGGACGAAAAACGGGATCGGTATCAGGATGGAAACACGTCATCAGTCGATGTATAATTTATAGGAATTCATTGTATCCACACGGGTGAAACTACGGACGGAAGCTGTCTACAACATAAATTACGAAATCTTTGTTTCTTTTTTAGCGTTCCGTGAATTAATTACTAAAAACTTTGACAATTTCAATAATATTTAATAGATATACGATACAACTTTAGAGCTCTGTAAGGATCAATATGAATTCTTATAGTTATAGCGACTTGATAAACTTTAGTAGAGTGTTACCTAGAAACCAATAAAAGCTTATATGATACATTTTTAAGGTTCCATGAGGATAACTGAGAATCTTTATAGACTTACCGCTTTCAATAAAATTTTGTAGGAAGATAGCCAGAAATGAGAAACGTTTTTCGGATTTCATAAGAATTATTACTTTGAATGTTATAGTTATAGTTTTACCAATTTATAGAAATTTTGGTAAGGAGTTAGCTGAATACCAATAAAAGCAATTACGATATATTTTTATAGTTCCGTGAGAATAACTGAGAACCCTTATAGTTTTACCAATTTCAGTAACATTAAATAGGGAGTTAGCTGGAAACAAATGAAGCATATACAATATATTTTGGGGCTCTATGAGAATTACTAAGAACCCTTATAATATAACCAACTCCAAAAAAATTTTGTGGTATACGTTTTTTATAGTTCTGTAAAATTAATTATGAATCCATTTAGTTTTATGATTACAATAAAACTTGATATAAAGATAACTGAAAACTAGTGTAGAAACAGGATATTTTGTTAGGGTTTTGTGAAAATTATTAAAAATTCATATAATTTAATGGATTGTAATAAAATTTGCTACAAATATAGTTGAAAACTAATGAAAACTTTTCAATAGTTTTCAACTATATTTGTAACACTAAAAATAATTTTAAGGGTTTCGCGTAAATTACTACAAATTCTTATACTTTTACTGATTTAAATAAAATTTAGTATGGAAATAGCTAAAAGTTAGTTGAACATGAGGGATACATATTTTAGATTTTCATGAATATCTCTAAGAACCCTTATTAGTAACCCTTACCAATTTCGTTGAAATTTGCAAAAGTTGTTCTTATTAACACAGAGAAAACGTTTAGTGGCTAATGATTCCGTGGTTGAGTTTGTGAGGTTAATAAGCAGCCTTATAATGCGATTTCAGTGAAATACTAACTTAATCCAAGGGAAATAATGTAGCTTATATTATTTTTAGAATTCCATAGTCGAAGGTTCAATTAAATTTATTAAGAATTAACTCCATCAATTATGCTGGAACATTCAGTTTTTTTTTTCTAAGTAAAATATTAAGAACATTATAATTCAGTTTAGTTAAAAATTAAACGAGACTGGAATAAACCAAGTGTGAGGGTATGACTGAAGGCGCATTACATGCGGTACCAGAGCGAGCGCGGGAGCTGCGATGTGATAGTTACTACTAAAATAAACTTTCTTGCGAGGGCGGAGCCACTGAAAAAAGTTCAAACCAATTAGAAGTATGTTCGTTATATTTTCATGACTTAAAAACTGACCCGATTTATGACATTATACAAAGAGACAACTTGCATTCTGAAGATGGGCATATATTACTCCTTTTTACAGGAAATTGCATCAGTAAATAAAGTTTTTGAAATAACAAAAAATAAACTCACAGCAACGCAATGATTAAAATAAGTAACAGGAACTTAAGCCGTGCGAGCAAGCCGCGGACGGTAAATTAATTGTTAAACAAATTTCATTAGAATACTTCGTATTGATTTTTATATTGTACTTATTTAGATACGTCAGTACGGTACGTACAACTTTTGGTAGTTTTTTTTTTATATTCACGACTAATCTTTTGGCTAATTCTGAAATTCAAATTTGCTTTAGACCGACTTTATAAAGGTGGCTTTCGAATAGAGAGTCGTGGTACAGATTTTTATTGAAGCCTGAAACTATTTAATAAATTATTTTCCATACAGATAAAAAACAAAAGATATACCTAATATGTTGGTTGAGTAGGTAGAGAAAACATGCTTTTTTGGAACTGTTTCGTCTATCAATGTATGCATTTTCGTAAACAAGGATATCATCTGGAACTCAATACGCAGTGATTACCTAGTAGGGACATTTGTTTAACAGCTAGTGAAGAAAACTATTTCAATGCATTCTACTTGTGCCTTTTTGTAACAGACATTTTTCCTATAAACGTTTGATGTATAAAATAAATAATCGATCTATTTTATACATCGATAGTAATGAATCCCTAAAGTACATTAAATAATACGAGTTCAACTAGCGTAGAAAGGATGTCCAACCTATAATATTTATTACGTTTTTTTTTAATCTGACCCGTTTTGTTTTTTGTAAAAAAGTATGTACGTTTGCAAATTGTAGCGAGAAATTGCTGAACATATTGTCTACCGTTAAATTGTCATTTGCCATGTTGCCTTGCCTTATATAAATAGTGCCATCTGTTATACCACAAAATTAATTTCAGTGTTTTATTTAAATAGTGCCATCTATTATAACGCTAAATTTGTTTCAATATTTCATTTAAATAATGCAATTTTTGAGGTCCTAATATTCATCTCGTTAGAACGCAAAATATATATTAATGTTTTATTTAAATAGTGCAAACTGTTATGTCGCGAAATTTATCTCAGTATTTTATTTAAATAGTTTACACACATTTACACAAATAGTGCCATCTACTAGATCGCAAAATTTACATCAATATTTTATTTAAATGATGCCATCTGTGAGGTTGCAAAACTCAACTCAGTATTTTATTTAAAAAGTGCCATCTGTTAGATCACAAGATTTATTTTAGTGTTTTATTTAAATAGTGTCATCTTTATGTAGGACCATTTGTTGTTGAGAAGTGATAACATAGCAACAATGTGCTTACGCAAAATGGTAAGAAATGGCCCTAAATGAAGGAAAGCTTCAATTTTTTTTAAGAAAGACACCTATATAGAAAAATTGTAAAAATGTAATTGGATACAATTACAAATTCCCTTTCGAATTCTTAGGGCCGTTTCCGAAATAGCGAATACATCAGATCGTCAATTATCAATCTAATCTGTTTTTTTAATAGATATACTAATTTTCTGCTCACGGCTTGACCAGCGTGGATATGAAGTTTCTCGCGTTTATTCCGATTATCGCATTGGCGTGAATTTATTTTTTGTGTTTTAAACATCTGATCTTCTGCTGTCATTTCTTATCATACCACAAACATCATTTCTCGCAATAAAACGTGAGTATCTGAGCAAACCGAAAGTATCTGGTTTGGCGACTTTGACGTGGAAATATAAACAAAGGGGAAACATTTATCACGATAAGAGTTTTCATCAAGATCGTCAGGGCCGCTTGAGGTCGTCGTGACGTAGATGTCTAGACTACCAGTAAACCTGTAGCGTCGGCCTGTATGTCCGCCTAAACACGATTTTTTTGTAAAATTTTGTAATTAATATACATTTTATAATTCACTGACCCCAATTCTATCAATTTTAGTTATTCTCATGGAACTCTAAAAATGTATCATAAGTTCTTCCATTAACTTTTATCTCCGTACCAGATTTTATTGAAATTGATAAAACTGCAAGGGTGCTTAATTGGAGCCACGGAACCCTAAAAAAAGTTCGTACGTCCTTCCTTTGACTTTCAACTGTAGACATATAAAATTTTAAGAAAATCACTAAAACCATAAAAATACTTATTTACTCTCACGGATGCCTAAAATGTATCTTATATCCTTCCATTAGTTTCCAGGTACCATTATACTTTATATTGAATTTTTAATTGAATTCATATATTAAAATTGGTTAAAATATTCACTTATTTCCACATTTGGGTTTACAAATAGTGATACACGAAAATTGCTAATGAAAAAGAAGTATACATAGATATATCTATGCATATCACCAACATCGTGAACCACGAAGAATAATTATACATATTTAAGATTTTACATGATAAAAAAAATACATACAGGAAAACATGGAACGTCGTACATAGAAGTTCAAACATCAAATGCGCGGTTTAAGACTTTAAAAATATTTTTTCTGAAGGATTCAACACTCGCCGCTATGATGTCGATGGTGTTATGTGTGTTCTGAGTGACTACGAGGCGGCGCATCGGTGACCGCGTTTCGGCCACAATACGACAGCGGTTAAAAGCAGACAACCTGGGGCGGCCGAGCTTCTCTTTGTCGGGGTCGGTAAGGATCACGTTAGCACGACATGCCAATTAATACCGCGCAGTCATATTCATTATGGCATAAATCATACAACATCATAGCGTCAAGCTGGAGACGTCTGAAACTTGAGTTCAATATATTGTATTTCTTGAGTAGATACCCGTATGAACGTCTAACAGAGCCATACTTGAATTGCATTATTCCTAAGAATCTTTTTGTATCATTTCTATGACATCTTTATATCTATCATAGTATGGGTTACATTTTGGAGCAATATACTGTTTGACGTCGTATGAGAGCTTTGTACAATTGTAAATATGTTGATGTTCTAGTGAAATTAGTGTAAGATCTCATTACAAAACAGTACATGCTGAATGTTCTATTCACAATATGTTCAACATAGACCTCAAAATTAAGTTTACAATCGAAAACAACTCCCAAATCTCTGATAAATGTAACTTCATCTAGTTTGGTTTTACATAATGCATATGAGTATATATATATATGGATAAGTTTCTTTTTGCAAAAAGTTACGGATTTTCATTTGTTTATAGCCCATTGAAGTTTGTTGCACATACAATAATCAGGAAATTTAGTGAAGTCTTGCTGAAATAGAACACAATCGTCGTCACTTTTAGAAATGTGATAAATTTTTATATCGTCTGCGCATAAAAGGAAATCACAATGTTTAACGCGTGTGTTAAAATCATTTATATAAAGTATAAATAACAATAATCCCAAAATGGAACCCTAAGGCACGCCAGAACTTATAATTACTGTATCAAATTCAAATCTATTTATTACGTTTTTTGTGCTCTGTTGGTAATGTACGACTTAAATCAACGCCAGAAGCTACCTCTGATTCCGTGAAAGGCAAGTTTTTGAAGAAGCAATATTTAAAACAGATAAAGGTTAGTAATTTTCGACCTCATCTTTTGTGCCTCCCTTGTGTACAGGAGTTTCAATTCTATGATAATCATAGCACTGGGCCACTAATCTTCGTTCGTGAACGGAACACACTATATATCAAAGTTGTTAGTAAACACAAAACGTAAAACTTCATAGACGCTCGGTGGCCGAAAGGTGGACCTATCCATAGTTGTGTAAGTGTGATCGATCACTTGACGATATAGGCCGCCCCTTAAAACATTGAAAATTGACAGTTACACAGTTTCGAGATCATTATTGTTATTTATACTACTAACTCTATAGCGTCTGTGTGTACAGTCAATTTTTTCATAAAATTTTGTGATAGATGTTCGTTTTATGATTAACTGACTCAAATTCTACCATAAATTTAATGTTCGTCTGTCTGTCTATATGTCATTTTATGACTAAAAACGATTTGACCGAACGTGATAAAAATTGTTATATGGTAAAATCGAATAATTGTACAAATGCCAAGCTACTGGCTGTCTATCTGTATGTTTCTCTGTCTATATGTCTAACTTTGTATAACTTAAGAAAAGTTAAACCGATCGTGAAAAAAATTTGTATATAGCAAGAACATGTGATTGTGCAAATTAGAGACTACTGTCTGTTTGTCCTTTTACAACTTTAAAAATATTTGATCGATTTTGATAAAAATTGGTATACAGTCAGATGTGGCTATGCAGACTACAGATTACTGTCTCTGTGCCTGTTTATCCTTTTACGTAAGGCGCACTGAAAATTTCTGAAATGAATGGGAAAAAATTACTACTATTAATGATTATAGATAAATTTATTTTTACTCAAAATATTCTCCGTTAGCATAAGTGCACTTTTTCACACGAATAACCAAATTTTAAAAACATTTATGCTATTCCTCCCTGGTGACCTCGGAAACATGTTTTACATACTTTTCGACAGCCTCTTCTGGTGATGAAAATTGTTGACTACGTAATTAGTCCTTAAGTTTTGTGAACAAAAAAGTTACAAGATGCCAGGTCGAGACTGTATGCAGGTTTGCTCGTAAGTTCTACATTTTTCCCCTTCAAAAATGACGCTTATTTTATGGAGTTCATCAATAACTTCCGGCAGACAAATGATCGAATACAAATCACTATTCACAGTACGACAATTTTCCAAAGCAGCAATAGCCACGTGTCCAGTTTTATTAAAAAAATAAGCACTCATCCGCTTAGAGGCACTTTGCTAGCGCGCCATTTTGATTGATTTCGGCTCATCTCGATAGATTTTATTGCTGCTTTGTTTTGGGGTCGTAACAACAAATCCATATTTCGTCACCTGTTACAATGTCCCACACCAAATTTGGGGCTTATTTCTCGAGTCTAGTAAGCATGGCATTGCACTAAATGACGCGGAACCGTTTTTTGAGCCTCAGTCAAATTGTATGGGATCCACCGCAAGCACAGCTTTTTCATATACAATTTTGTGTAGGATTGATTGTATTCGACTCACGTTTACACCTAATACCCTAACCTAATGGTAGGTCACATGCCTGTCTGTTTCGATCATAAGGCGCACAGTATCATGTTTTTGTTGTTCAAAGTGGTGGACGGGTCATCATCACGAAATTCGTCACCGAGTTTGACATAACCGCACTTGGATTTCGCAAACCAATTATAAACCAAAAGCAATTCGACGCCGAGCAAATTTCTTTTGGTCAATCAAATTACATTTAAAATCGTAGAAAATCATACTACGAATATTTTCACGACACGACGAGGCACAAAGAAAGGCAATTTAGAAAATAACGCCACAATGTGAAAACAATTGACAGATGAAACAAACTGTATTATACCGACAAAGAGTTACATTTTCAAATGTAGTATTTACTTTATAAATATTGTATATGAAAGTGGTTAGTTCCAGAAACTTAATGCGTCCCACGAATAATTTAAATAAGGTTCATTCGATCTTGGTAAAAATTGGTACAGTCATTTGTGGGTTTTCCGTGATTAATAGATTATGTAAATCTGTCAATCTATTATCATTTATTTTAAAACAATAAAATATATATTGTCATTTGTTTAACAACAACAACAATTAAAGGAGTCGCTAAGTTAATATTAACATGTCCAAGTTATATGGACAACAACTATGTGCCTCTGTTGAGGCATTTGAGATTAAAAATTTAAATTAGTTCATAAGACACATATATTAAGCTAATACAGATCCCCTAATCGTCTAGGAGCTAGCAACGTTTCGAAAGAATTTTCGGCCAGCTGATTTTTTGATATATCATCCCTCTGACTCTCTCGAGCAGCGCTCGGCCGGCCTGGCAGGTGGGAACGGTTGCGTTGATTACTGCGCATCCCACCTGTACAGGTGAAAATATTAATTTTAAAATAATTGCAGGACGTCTAATCTTTTTTTACCGACTTTTTAGAGGCTTAATAGACATAAATGTCACATTTCCAGACATTTTTATTATTATTAATTAAGTGTCATACCCGACTTATTTTTAAAAAATACAAAATTTAAGTAGCGCTTGGCCAGTCTGGGAGGTGCCAGAATGGACAAGCGCTGCTCGAAAGGGTCAGAGGGATGGTATACCAAAAAATCAGCTGACCTAAAATTCTTGTTTTCCCGACGTTACTAGCGCCCGTACTATAAGGCATCGTATGACGTATTCGAAAAAGTAATCGATGATATTTTGTATAAAATTATAAATATATTGCTGTTTGCGGAGATTTTAATATAAATCTATTGGAAAATTCTTGTTTATGTACTAGAATAAAATCTCTATTCTAATGTTATAATATAGGCAATTTATTTTTGCAAGCGACTAGGTTCACAGCTATTTCGTCATCCTGTCTGGATAATATATTCACAAATATCACAGAGTATAAGTCAGTTATAAGTAAATTATCATCTGACCATTGTGGACAGCTGGCTAAGTTTAAGGCCATCAAGATTGGCAGTTTTAAGTTATTGCAAAGCTTTTTTTTTATTAAAAAAAACTGCAATCTTGATGACCTTTCGGTAAAAATAAAAGTAATGACCAAAAACGAAGTACTGGATACTGTGGATAAGACCCTATTTCTTGGTCTCACTTTAGATCCTAAGTTACATTGGAATTATCTTATTCCGAGATTAGCGAAGACTTGGTTCTGCAGCATATGCAGTCAAAAGAATTCGGCAAATTACGATTTTTATCATAGTCTTATGACCTATAGAATTTTGTTATACAGTCACGCAGCCGATATTAACACAATTTTCGTGCTGCAGAAGCGAGCTATTCGTGCTGTTTAAGATTTGAGACCAATGACATCTTTCAAAGAAAATTTTAAAGAAGTAAATATCCTAACTTTAGCATCAAAATACATACACGAAAACCTGGTGTGTCTTAAGAGACATATAGAATCGTTCCAAAAGAGGAGTGACATCCATAACATTAACACTAGACATAAGAACGATCTGGCTGCTCATAGAACCTGTCTAAGCAAAGTTAATAAACCATTTAAGAGGCTGTGTGTGCGCTTTTATAATAAGATTCCATCTAAAATTCAAAATTTGCTTTTGCAGAGTTTAAACGTTTCGTTAAAAGAAAGTTATATGGCTATTAAACCGTATCGGATTATATCTTAATGAAAAAAGACCCTAAGATTGAACTACTTGGCCATCAGGTTATTTCATATTATCCACTTAAATTATGAATTTATAAATCCTTATATTGATGAGTAAAAGAGCAAGCCTTGAGTTTCTTGCCCATTCTTCT